>QJPP01002573.1:0-292182 GCA_003996215.1 Jaltomata sinuosa | reverse complement strand
TGAAGTTGGTTGCTTGGGAAAGGATCACAGGCCCTTTTTGTGTGCAGTCCACTTAGCCTATAAGACCGTCCAAATGTAAATAATCCCTTTGATCCCTGTTTGAGCCATAATTGACCCTGTTCGTTCAATAATCTGTCACCGTTCCTGTTTAACTTTGAATCCCTGTTTGGGCCCTGGTCCTTCCTTGGACATCGTGCACCTCAACTCAGGCAATCAACCTAAGTTGAGGGTGGCTACTATAGAGGTGATAAGAAAAATAGGATGTATAAGATTGGTTGTGGATAGAATGAAAATTTCGGGTGCGTGTCTTAGAAAAGAGATGAAAAAAGAACGAAAAAGAAATAAAAAGAAGTGTCAAAATAAAGAGGCCGCACCTGTAGCTAGAAAGAAGGGAATAAAGAGGTGAATAAGGATGGACAAAGTAAAGTTATGTGGAAATAGTAGGTCGGTGATTCCAAGGAGGGTTTAGTCACTATTCCCCAAAACGTATCCTACCTGCACCCGAAGCCTCATTACAAGACTAAACAAGTCCTGTAGTGATCCTGAGCGGCTTTCTGAAAAAATAAATTAGAATAGTAAGGGCAAGCCTATGGCATCACATGTGCATTGTTTGAACTCGTTTGTGAGTGTGAGCGCCTTACCTAGTCCTAAATCTTGTGTGTGGGACTTCTTTGTGGTGAGGGCACCAAGATTTCTGTATTGTCTATTAACTGTTAGGATAGCTGCGCGTGTGTATGTATAATATTCTATCATACCGGAATGACATGTTTGGATCCTTGCAAGTTAAAGTTTCATACATTGTTGTGCTACTAGGGAGCTTGATTTAAAATTGAATAAGCATTAAATGACCATGAGTTGCTAGAGACACGAGTTTGTTGTCTTAGTTGAGTCGGATTATTGTTTTTGTTTTTGTTGTCATGTTGCTTGAGGACAAGCGAACGTTTTAAGTTGAGGGTGTTGATGTGCCGCCATTCTACGGCATTTTCGACGCCTCTAAACTAAGAACAATCGTAAGTTTTCAAGCAACCGTCGTCGTATTTGATGTTTTATGTTATGTTTTCAGGAAAGGGAGACAAACGTGGAGAAGGAAGGAATTACGAGCAAAACGACGTTCTGGATAAGAGTGACGGTTCAAGTGACGGTCCGTCAGGTGGGTGACGGTCCGTCACCCAAACCATCATCCTGAGGCAGCACCACTGCCTAGTGGTGACGGCCTGAGTGACGGTCCGTCAAGCTGGTGACGGTCCGTCACCCCAACCGTCAAGTTGAAGCAGAGCGCGACGCGGATTCTGAACGTTTTTGGGTTTATTTCCTGGACTCCTATAAATACCCTATGTTAGGTTTATTTTATTGGTTGTTAAAATTATTCAACATATTGATTACCAAATAGTTTTAGGAGAGTTTTGAGCAAGAATTTGAGAGCAAGAAACACGTTTTCTTCTTCTTGAATCGTATTCTTGATCGTTCTTGGGATCTTGGTCTCTTGTTCTTGGATTATTGAAGATTGTTTTCATTATATTGTAAGAATCTCTTTTCTCCTTATTATGAATATAATTTTCTTCTCTTTTCCTAATAGCATGAGTAACTAAACTTCCCAACACTAGGGTTGTGGGAGCCATGGCTAAAGTAGCGATATAGATTCCGGGTAGCGTCGGGTTAAATATTTATGATTGTCACGTTGTTAATCATTCATTCTTCACGTTTTCTAATGGTTGCAAACATTAGAACATGCCTAGGTTTAATTTGCTTGAGTAAAGAAATTAAAACCGGAAAATTTGATTAACTACGAGGATTCGAGACTACCAACTCTCGTCTTATGATTAATGCTGTAACTAGATTAATCTACTTGATGTTTAGGATTGAAATATAAAAGCTCACCTTTTCAAGTTCGAGAGAATTGAAAAGGAAATTCGTCTATTTGGTTGAGAAACGTTTAGATGATACCATTAATTCAATCACATCGTGACATACATAGAAGAAAGAACCCGGTTAAGCTTGAATCGACATTGTTACAACGCCATGGTGAACACTTCCCTAGTTCTCTCTCATATTGATTTCACTCGTACGTTGTTATTTGTTTTTGTTCACGTTTTGATCACGCAAACCCCCCTATTTACCGGAAATTATTGATTACTAGTCATCTACTTCACTAACGACTTAATTCGCACCTTATTCCCTGTGGGATCGACCCCAACCTTAGTTGGGTTCTATATTTGCCGACGACCGCTTACGCTTCGTAATTTGAGGTGTAGTTTGGGCGTTATCAGCAAGCTTAGCCCCAGGTATATTGGGCCATTCGAGATTCTCCAGAGGGTTGGTAGTGTTTCATATCAGTTAGCTTTGCCTCCGATATTTTCATCTATGCACCCGATTTTCTATGTATCGATGTTGCGGCAGTATATTCCAGATGAGTCTCATGTGTTGCAGTGGGAGACGGTTCAGCTGGATGAGAGTTTATCCGTTGTTGAGGAGCCGGCAGCTATTTTGGCGAGAGATGTCAGGAGATTGAGGTCTCGAGAGATCCCGGTTGTTAAGGTTCAGTGGAGGCACCGTCCAATCGAGGAGGCTACCTGGGAGACCGAGAGAGATATGAGGGCTCAGTATCCGCAGCTGTTCGTGACTTCAGGTACTTTCTTGTCCTTGACTTTCGAGGACGAAAGTCCTTTTTAGTAGTGGATGATGTAATGACTCTTTCGGTCATTTCCACGTATACGTTTTCCTTGTACCGTTAGAACTTGTTTGTAGCGGCCCCAAGTCATTTAAGGCTTGTCGGGACCGGTAGTTCAGTGTCGGAGCCATTTATTTGGTCGTATGATAAGTTTTGAAGTCAAGCAAGTCGGCAAAAGTTATCTTAAGTTTCTTTAATAAATTTTCTGAACTTTGGGTAAAATGTCTCAGAGCATTTCTCTCAATATATAAAGAGTTAGAAGTCCCCCGAAATACCAAATCGAAGGTCTACAAGTCTAGTTTCCAACGCATAAAACCTCATATCCAACTGATCTTGGAGTAAAAAGTTATGACTGTTTTACCGCGGACTGTCTGGCAGAAACTGGGTCGCGAACTGGGTTGGATCAAAATCGATTTAAAGCCTCAACTTCACGTTTTAAAACGCCATTTCAGTTCTGAAATAGTGAGAAAACATAAGGGAGGGTTCCAAGAGAGTTCTTGAGTGATCAAGGTGCGTAATTGGAAATATTTTATTTAGGAGTTGAATGTGGTAAAAAGTTATATTTTTATTACCTTTTTAAAGTATTTTAAATGTCTATGAAAAATACTTTTAGTATGATATAATTGTGTATGTACTTATTTTATAAGGTTTGTATACATTGTAATATTTTAACGGAGATAGTAAATTTTAGTTATGTTAAAAATTACTATTATAATATAGTAGGTTTTATCTAAAATAATTTTCTACTAATTATGGTATATTCAAAAAGTTTTAATTATTTTACCACGAACCTATGCAATATCCGAGTGCATAGATAAAGGGATGGGAACTTTAAAATAGTGACACCACAACTTCCACGTGGTGGATAGTAGTGGTGTTGTAGTATACGTGGCATAGGTTGTTACTAAGAATGCCACTAATCTGTCTCACTATTATTTAATATTCTATTACTAAGAATCCATTTTATTGATATGAAATCTTTGGTGTGTATATATATAGCATTATAGGGGCTGTAATACGTTACACATCTGCCAACTTGGTATATATTTCTAGCATAAAAGTTCCTTACCAAAATTCAATCCCTCACGTTATTGTTGTGATTAATTTTCATTCAAGTTTGATTTCATTTTGGAACTTTTTGGAGCTGTTCGAGCTCGGAAATCGTTGTCCAAACAGCTTGTTATCGGACGACAGGTAGGTTACGGTTTATTTTCCCTAGACTCCACATATATAGGATAAAATTGTATTAATGGGCATCCTTGGGTTGGGTTTATTAGGTCAGTACCACAGACCTTGACCGCTTTATTCATGTCCGCCTACTTTCGTCCCTTCGATGCTTGTAGTACTTGACGATATGTTCTATTTACCCTTGTGGTCCTGTGAGGCCTTGTTGACTCTGGAACATAGAGGGTGGGATATTGGGAATGTCCGCGAGTCCCGGGCATAGAATTATCCTTCTAGGCTGGTTATGCTTGCTGAGTAGCTATGGGCCTGTGCAGGGTCGATAGGTTGATTGTAAGCTGCTGGGCAGCTATTGTGTTTGATCATCCCATTTCCATGCATATTAAGAGGTTTTATCCATGTTTTACTACGGTTTTGGCTTCGGGCCCACTGGCACTATTTTCTAAACCCTGCATGGCCCCGAGGGCCCATTTTTGATGGAAATGATTTTTAAATGGTTTGATTTAACTTGTGAATATTCTTGGGTAAAAGAAAGTAAAATTATGATTTAAATCACCAGTTTTACGATTAACGCTAGACTCGGCAGGGCCGGGGTGCTAGTTGAGTTTTCTTGCTACTTGAGATAATTTTAGCCTCGGTCGGACCGAGCACCCGAGATGACTTTCTACTGTTTAGACCCGGTTATGCCCGGGCACCCTTGGAGGGGTTTTTGAGATATCTTTCTACTACTTTAGTCCTGCACAGGGTCTGGCCATGCATATTAGAGACTGGGTCTCTATCTTGAACCCGGACTTGCTTCCGGACGACATGTTTTGATACTTAGTTTAGTATGGGGTCAGGGACCTCCATGGACCTTGCTATCCGAGCTTGGGGCTTCAGGCTGCGTGTGCCGGAGGAAGGGTATACGGTGGAGTAGGGGTATACGGGCAGTGTCCTTCCATGGAACCTACCTGCTGGGCCGGATCGGCACCGGAGGAGGTACATACAGAGATACCATTTCACTTGAGATCTTCATGCATCATATCATTCCTTGTTTGAGGCTCCACCCTTGTTTGTTGTTTGTTGATTGTACGCTCCGGTAGAATGGGATGTCGGAGGGTTTGTTTTCACTTGTTTGTGTTCCTCGATTGTATGGACGGCCAGGGGACTGTAGGTAGACTCTTGTTATTTACTCACAGAATTATTCCCTGTTATGGTTAAATATGAAATTGGTTACTGCTAAACTGTTAGTTTCTGGATTTGGGATTGATATGATTAGTTGAGTTTGATTCATGTTTCTGAGCATGCCTATCATTACTCTTTTCCTCTTCTTACACTTGAGGTTACCGGTATACCGTCCATTTTGTAAACTTATTATGTATACACTGTTATTGCAAGGACCCCAGGTGCGTTGTTTCTTACTTTCACCTGCGCCTATGGTGTATATATTCTGCGTGCTGGCCTCACATGTGGTTCTGTTGACTTCCCTCTGGGCTAGTTCCTGTGTACTTTTTGTTGATTTTTGTGACTACTTGCTTCTATTCTGTCTGTTACTACGCTTTTATCTTATATGTGCCCAGTCGGCCTATGATACCTACTGGGTATCTTATGCTTCGCATTTGGTGCTCACCCTACCCCCTGCATCTGTTGGTGCAGATCCTAGCGTGGGCCATCGCCGCTAGATCGCTGTGATTCGTGCTTGGAGATCCGTTGGGGGCTACTTCAGACTGAGGGTGAGCTCTTGGCGATCAGAGCTTAGCTTTGGTTTATCTTTTGCTTTATGTACTCTATTACCATTCAGAGACATCTGTATATATTGTTTTGGGTCATTGCACTCCATGTATGTAGTTCCGGCTCTATACTATGATACCAGGTCTTGAGATTTGGTTAGTTTCCGCATATGTACATGTATATTCCTATTATTTATTCTCTTCATCTTGCTCCCTTACTTTTGCTTATTAAACTATTCTTCCGTTTATTTGTTAGATAGTAGCCCATTACTAACTGTCCTGGGCTACGGGAATTGGTTCGCCTACTGGGGGGTTGTAGGTGCCATTATGACCGAGAAATCGGGTCGTGACACTAGTAAACCAAATAAATCTAGAAAATGATTTATACTTGTGGGCATAGAATAATTTTCAACTAAAAGGTCTACTATCTTCTTTCAATTAATCTAACCAAACTAGTTACCTCCCTGTGGGGTAAGGTTACTATTTTGATAAGATAATTGAACTTTATTAGATGTTATTATTATATCTTAATCACTTAATTTTATGTGATTAAAAAACTTAATTTCCTTTATATCATATACCTAGGATGTTGTGGCTAATCCCAAACATATGACAAAAGGACCTTAAAATAACATCTCACAATAGTTAACTTTAATAATTAACTTAAACAAAGTGTTAATTATTAGTATAATGTGAAAACAGATTGTATAGGCAGAGCGTACATTATATCTTTTATTAAGACGATAATTCTTAAAATTTATTTTCATAAAATATGAATCTTTTGCGTAACAGCAGAATTATGAAAACTTATTTTAAAAATCTAAAACAATAAAGAAACTATAAAGATACTTTCGTATAAAAGGAAATTCCAAATATACAAGTGGTAAGGTCAAAATCGATCAAGTAAATTCTTACCCGAAGCAAAAGAATTTTAGTTAGTCAATCACTAATATCACACGTCTCTGCTATAAAGAAAGTAGAGTGAAATATCAAAAACATACCTAAACTATTCTCTTTTTTGAGTTTCATACCTAAATTATCACTCATTAATTTGATAGACACAATCTTAAAAATCCAACAATATTAACAGGTTGTCTTTTATTCTTTACAGCAATTATTTTAATCACTATATGATTACTACAATGTTCTAAAGAACCAGACATCAAGCCATGGAAAAAACTGCTAGTTAATATTCAGGAAAAAATAACTTTAAAAGACAGATTCGACAGCACATGAAATTCAATCACGGAACACAGTAAGATAATTTACTGCTCATCTAAACACCAAACAATACGGCTAAAGGATGGCTCTTGATATCACAGGTTGAATTTCAACGCATATCACAAAGTTAAACGCAGCGGAAAAATAAATAGGAACATTGTTGGAAAACAGTACACGCAGCAGAAGAATTTCAGGAACTCACTGCTTACATGAATAATAGATAACAAATACCAACACGTAGTACACATAAAGCGTGCTGAAAATTAACCAAATATTACCTCTTGAAGTATGAGTAGATATCTTGAAGCAAGCCCGACTTTAGTTCTACGGTCTTCTCCAGTGATCCCAAATTCACAGTTGCACTCTCTCAATATTTTCTGTGTCTTTTTCTAGGTTGGAAGAACCCCTATTTATAGAGGAGTTCTCCCAATTCAAAAGGGAGAATAAGAAACATAACAAGAAAACAAAAGGTGTACCTTTTTGTTTCAAAAACAAACGTGTACCTCCTTTTTTTTCTTTTTCTTTTTTTCCCCCTTTCCCCTAGAAAATAGGATTTTGAGTTCTAGTTAAATATGGATATTGTAGGGACCACAGAATTAATTATTGAGACTCCTATTATGAAAATAATTCAAAATATTAATTTGAATTATTCTTACCATAATAAATTACAAATCATTTCACTAGAAATTCGTAATTGCACTCCTCTATTTATATTTCTAAATTTCCCATTAAACACTTATGTAATTCCCCATGTTAAGATTACAGATACTAATCAATAAATTAAATTACTGACGAATTTAATTCAATGATTAACTTCCTTTAGAGCAATACTTAACTTATTTCATATGTCAGATTCATAAATCCACCGGCCGGGTTTACACATGAAAACTTATAAGCTTCTCATAAAAGGCGTATCATCAATCTCTATACCGAGATATGGATTCCATCAACTAACTTATTATTTCACCAATATATATTATTATCATCCAATCTATCAAGCATATTGACCCATCTCAGGATCTCGCCTTTTAATAAATCAAAATGATAATTAATATATACAGCTCATAATAGTTATATCAAGATTGAGAATATAAGTACATTTAATAGTTTAGAGAATATGTTTTTATCAATCAGTCTAAAATATCTATCTCTACTCGGTCTTGTTCAATACATACAAAATGCACTAGCACGAGAAGTTAGAACTATACCGTTCTCGTAATCAAGATAAATTACTTTTAATCTCGTGCTACAATCATTCTGATGGTTTGTCCAAATTTCCATCTACGATTGTGAACTATAACTTTAACTTATAAGAACTGATGATTTGATCTTCTGTGTATAAGCTCAAACTCTATACACCAAATCATCTACTATATAAGTTGAGGACACATATATGACAAAATGATCTATTTAATGTAACACTTTATTGAATTAAATAAATAAATAAATAATCATTCAATAAACAATACTATATCAAAATCGCATGGTTAATAGTATATCCTAACAATCTCCCACTTAGACTCATAACCATACACCTACAACTCTAACGCCCATTTCTTCTACATGCCTATCAAAAGACTTTTGTGGCAAGGCTTTTGTGAAAGGGTCTGTCAGGTAGTTCTCTGATGCAATCTTCGCAACTACCACATCTCCTCTCTTCACTATGTCTCGAATCAAATGGTACTTACGCTCAATGTGTTTTTCCCTCTTATGACTCCGTGGTTCCTTTGAATTTGCAATCGCACCACTATTGTCACAATAAATAGTAAGTGGGGCTTCTATCGCAGGGACTACCGCCAAGTCTTTTAGAAAGTTTTTGAGCCATACCACCTCATTAGCTGCCTCAGAGGCTGCTACATACTCGACATCCATGGTGGAATCAGCAACACAAGTTTGCTTGATGCTCCTCCAAATAACGGATGCACCTCCCAAGGTAAACACATTTCCAGAGGTCGACTTACGAGAGTCCTTGTCAGACTGGAAATCTGAGTTTGTGTACCCAATTGGCACTAACTCATTCGAATGGTAGACTAGCATGTAATCCCTAGTCCTTTTCAGGTACTTGATTATATGCTTAACTGTCGTCCAATGTTCTCGTCCAGGATTAGACTGAAATCTGCTAACCATGCCTACAGCAAAGCAGATATCAGGTCTAGTACACAACATTGCATACATGAAGCTTCCAACAGTTGATGCATAAGGAACCGCCTTCATGTTTTCTATCTCAACATCTGTCTTAGGACATTAATCCTTAGATAGAGAAATTCCATGTCTGAAAGGAAGAAATCCTTTCTTGGAATCATGCATGCTGAACCTGGTAAGAATAGTATCAATGTAAAGAGCTTGAGATAAGTCTAACATCCTTTTCTTGCAATCACGTAGAACCTTGATCCCAAGGATGTGAGAAGCTTCTCCCAAATCTTTCATATCAAAATTACTGGACAACCATTCATTAACTGAATTCAACAAGTCTACATTATTTCCTATGAGCAAGATATCATCTACATATAATACCAGAAAAATCACTTTATCACCATTCCACTTTTTGTACTCATAAGATTCATCAAGACATTGCTCAAAACCAAAAGTTTTAACCGCATTGTCAAAACAAATGTTCCATGCCCTAGAAGCTTGCTTTAATCTATAAATGGATCTTTTAAGCTTGCACAATATGTGTTCTTGACCTTTTTGAATGAAATCGTCTGGTTGTCACATAAAAATGCTTTCATCAAGACTTCCATTAAGGAAAGCTGTCTTGACATCCATTTGCCAAATCTCATAATCATAATGAGCAGCAATGGATAAGAGAATTCTAATAGACTTAAGCATGGCTACTGGTGAAAAGGTTTCCTCATAATCGATCCCTTCTTTTTGAGTAAACCCTTTTACAACAAGCCTAACTTTGTAAGTTTGTACTTTTCTGTCTACTCCTCTCTTTTTCTTATAGTTCCACTTGCATCCAATGGGTTTGACTCCATCTACAAGTAGTTCTACAAGATCCTAGACTTTATTGGAATACGTGGACTCCATTTCTGATTTCATAGCAACAATCCATTTTTTTGCATCTTTATCCTGTAGTGCTTCATCGTAATTCACGAGTTCGGTATTCAAATCTTCAGGGATTCTGTCAAAAGACTCTCCCAAGAGTGCATACCAAATTGGTTTTCTTATCTCTCTTCTACTATGACGAGACACTATAGGAGGGGCAGGTGCTGAAAAAGGTGCATTAGTATGATCTTGTGGTTGAACCACATCATTTATAGGATCTTGAGTCTCTATGTTATTCTCAGCACCTTGCGGTGTGGGAATATCAACGACTTCTTCCTCTAGTGCAATCTCCTCAATACAAGTCCCACTACTTTGATGCAATGGATTTTCTGAACCTTGTACTTGTGGAACTGTATGTTCATCAACATCTCTCCCACTACTTAAAAGCAATGGTATGTTAATCCTAACATCTGAGGTTTGATTTTGATTTTCATTATTGTCAGTAGATTGATTTTGATTCGTTATCTTATTGCTTAATTCCTGTAAAATTAGTTTACTTCTAGGAACGTAGTTTGTTAAAAAATCCCTTTGTAGAAACTTGGCATTTGTACTTACAATGACCTTCTTTTCTTTAGGATTATAAAACAGACCACCTTTCGTTCCTTTAGGGTACCTAATAAAAATGCAAACTTCCGTTCTAGGTTCCAATTTTTCTGCCTTCCCTTTCAGCACATGTGCTGGACATCCCCAAATCCAAACATGTTTCAAACTAGGTTTGTGCCCAGTCCACAGTTCTATGGGTGTTACAGGTACAGACTTAGAAGGAACCAAGTTCAAAATATAGTTTGCAGTTTCTAGTGCATATCCCCAAAATGAAAAGGGTAAATCAGAGTAACTCATCATAGATCTAACCATTTCTAAAAGAGTCCAATTTCTTCTTTCCGCTACACCATTCTATTGTGGCATTTTAGGTGCAGACAATTGAGACATAATTCCTTATTCTGATAAGTAACTAATGAACTCTGTGGAGAGGTATTCGCCACCACGATCAGATCATAGTGACTTGATATATTTTCTATGTCGTTTCTCCATTTCTGCCTTAAAATCTTTGAATTTCTCAAAGCATTCAGACTTACGGCGCAACAAATAAATATATCTATATTTTGAGTAGTCATCATTAAAAGTCACGAAATACTCATAACCACCTCTCGCTTGAACGTTCATCGGGCCACACAAATAAGAATGAATTAACTCTAGTTTATCATTGGCCCTGTTCCCTTTTGAGGGAAAAAGTCTCTTAGTCATTTTTCCTTCTAAACAGGATTCACATGTTGGTAGTGCATCCACTTTTAATGAACCTAAAGGTCCATCTCGGACCAACCTTGAAATCCTGTCTAGATTTATATGACATAGACGCAAGTGCCACAAATAGGTCTCATTAAATTCAGAAAATCATTTTCTTTTACTAGAAAGGTTAACATTATTCAGTTCAATAGTTTGCTGCAGTTCAGGAGAGACACTAATAATAAAAAGACCATAAATCAATATACCAGCAGAGATAAAATATTTATTATAGCTAATAACACAATCGTTATCAAAAATTAATATTATAACCATCTCTTAAAGCTCTAGAAACTGAAATCAAATTTCTTCTAACAGCAGGTGCATATAATGCGTCTTTTAAAATTAAAATTCTACCACTACCAAACGAGACATGAATATTCCCTAATGCTAAAGCTGGAGCTGTTGAGCCATCCGCTTGAAAAACACTAACTTCACCTCTAATCAGCTTGCGCGTTTCTTGAAACCCCTGCATTGTAGTGCAGATGTGATAAGTGGTTCCTGAGTCTACACACCATGACGTGGTAGAAACAGCCGCTAAACATGTTTCAATGACAAGTGAAAGTGAGTTATCCAGCTTGTTTTTCTGCTTGGCTAAGAAAACTGGACAATGTTCCATCCAATGGCCTGACATCTTGCAATGAAACACTTGCCGTTAGGTTTTTTCATGCCTCCAGTTAGAGCTACAACTTTCTTAGCATCGTAAGTCTTTTTCTTCTTTTTTCACCTTTCGGTTTAGAAGTAGAACCTTTCTCAATAAAGTTATGACCCTCAAATTTGTTTTGACTCATAATAGTGCTAAGAGAGGTAACAAAAGACATATTGAGTCTAAGATTGAAAAAATTACAATAGATCAATAAAATAGTCATATAAACATTGAATAATTAAATTCAAACTCATCACATACATATATATTCATGCATCTCAAATAGTCAATCGATGGGATTGGAGAACTACTCATGCAATACACATATATGATGACCGATTATTCACTCCATGAACTCTTACAGACCTAACTCAGATGGAGAGTCTACTGTTAGTTTAAGTCAAGTGAAAATCAAAACCCTAGTTACATTGATCCAATCATATATTACTCAGTTAGGGAGAGTTAATACAGATTATCAAACTAGTGATTAAATACGTAGTGACTTGTATTAAATTTATCCGATATGGAGGAAGGTCTAAGCCAACACATAAACTTAATACTTCAATACTATTTAATCTTGGTATTTATGGGAATGAACCTTTTGATCGCCAAATAAATTTGTTGTTTCAAATTTATGTACTCTGATTTTTTCCAAAAAATTGCACCAAATTCTACAGTTCATTCAATATACCATCTCACACACATATGTATACATATATAATGACCAATTATTCACTCCATAAACTTTCACAGATCTATAACTCAGATGGAGAGTATACTGTTAATTTAAGTCAAGTGAAAATCAAAACCCTAGTTACGTTGATCCAATCATGTATCACTCAGTTAGGAGAGTTAATACAGATTATCAAACTAGCAATTAAATACGTATTGACTTGTATTAAATTCATCCGATATGGAGGAAGGTCTAAGCCAACACATAAACTTAATACTTCAATAATATTTAATCTAGGTGATCATGAGAACAAACTTTTATGACCAATTGAATTTTTCTTTCTACAAATTTTTCATACAAAAATTTTCCAGAAAAAAAATATCACATCAATGTCTCCATACCATCTCATGCATCATACACATAATGAAAATGGTGACATGTTGAGTACAATATTTCAATAATCCATTGAATATTATATTGTACTAAAACATGCTTTATTAATTCAAAACTTTTCAGAATTAATTTCTTCAAGAATCATGGGACACCGTCGACATTCATGTGAAACAGAAAAATACACCCAACAGTTGATTTTTCCTCTTGTTTTTGAAATTCAATTTTCTTTGGGTTCAATCATACAAAATTAAAGAACTCCCAATTAAAATTAGAATATTACAACAATTACTAGGAAAAAATTATTCACTGTTGTCATCTATTCTTACGCATAATTGAACATACGTTTATTACTTATTATCTATTTAGATGTAAGCGTGACTCATGATGCCAATTGTTGGAAAATAGTACACGCAGCGGAAGCATTGCAAGAACATACTGCTTACATAAATAATAGATAACAAATACCAACACGTAGTACACATAAAGCGTGCTGAAAATTAACCAAGAATTACCTCTTGAAGCGTGAGCAGATATCTTGAAGCAAGCCCGACTTCGGTTCTACGGTCTTCTCCAGTGATCCCAAATTCACAGCTGAACTCTCCCAATACTTGGGTGGACAAGTATTGTGCAGAAAACCTATTCTGTGTCTTTTTTTAGGTTGGAAGAACCCCTATTTATAGAGGAGTTCTCCCAATTCAAAAGGGAGAATAAGAAACATAACAAGAAAACAAAAGGTGTACCTTTTTGTTTCAAAAACAAACGTGTACCTCCTTTTTTTTCTTTTTTTCTTTTTCTTTTCCCCCCTTTCCCCTAGAAAATAGAATTCTGAGTTCTAGTTAAATATGGGCACTGTAGGGACCACAGAATTAATTACTGAGGTTCCTTATTATGGAAATAATTCAAAATATTAATTTGAATTATTCTTACCATAATAAATTACAAATCATTCCACTAGAAATTCGTAATTGCACTCATCTATTTATATTTCAAAATTTCCCATTAAACACTTATGTAATTCCCCATGTTAAGATTACAGATACTAATCAATAAATTAAATTACTGACGAATTTAATTCAATGATTAACTTTCTTTAGAGCAATACTTAACTTATTTCATATGTCAGATTCATAAATCCACCGGCCGGGTTTACACATGAAAACTTATAAGCTTCTCATAAAAGGCGTATCATCAATCTCTATACCGAGACATGGATTCCATCAACTAACTTATTATTTCACCAATATATATTATTATCATCCAATCTATCAAGCATATTGACCCATCTCAGGATCTCGCCTTTTAATAAATCAAAATGATAATTAATATATACAGCTCATAATAGTTATATCAAGATTGAGAATATAAGTACATTTAATAGTTTAGAGAATATGTTTTTATCAATCAGTCTAAAACATCTATCTCTACTCGGTCCTGTTCAATACATACAAAATGCACTAGCACGAGAAGTTAGAACTATACCGTTCTCGTAATCAAGATAAATTACTTTTAATCTCGTGCTACAATCATTCTGATGGTTTGTCCAAATTCCCATCTACGATTGTGAACTATAACTTTAACTTATAAGAACTGATGATTTGATCTTCTGTGTATAAGCTCAAACTCTATACACCAAATCATCTACTATATAAGTAGAGGACACATATATGACAAAATGATCTATTTAATGTAACACTTTATTGAATTAAATAAATAAATAAATAATCGTTCAAGAAACAATACTATATCAAAATCGCATGGTTAATAGTATATCCTAACAAACCTTCAGTCATGATTATTCAAGTGTCGTAGAGAATCTTCTTTGTAAAACAAGCTTAGAAGTCTTTTAACCTATGCCTATAAGTGTATCCCAGACTGATGGAGTCACATGTGTATTTATAGGTAGGCTAAAGACTCTTAGGCAAATAACTTTAACTCCAAGGGCTTCTCATGATTATTTCTTGCCATCAAAGAAATACGATATATGCATAACTTGGAGGAAAATTAATTGACTGATTCATTACGTTACGTGGGAGACAAGGTAATATTTAATTACCAAATATGTGATCCACAATAAAGTCTCTTAAAAAGAGACGTAATTCTAACAATACCTACATAACTCTAACAATCAACTAAACAACCCCTAAGTTCTTTAACATTAATTGTTTATATTTTGCATTGAGCTTTTAAGTTCCTGGGAATACAACAACATACGTATAGTATAATCTTGATAAAATCTAAAAATATTTAAAATATTCTATTTAACATAGACCTGAAGTACTTGTACCAACATAATTAGATTTTAATTCAAACTAGTTGGTATCACCTGGATCTGTTTCTTACTTTGTGTTCGTTGGTTTTGCATAAAGAATTACAAATTTTGTGCAACAACTTTTTCAACGTGATTTTAGCAAAATGAATGAAATGATGCCATATTCCACTTTTAGATATCTTTAATCTTATCATTTTGTTTTTTAGTAGATTTTTAATAAACGTCTAACGTAACCATGTTCGGTTTCTAACTAAGAGTATATAAGTTGTCCAGATTGATAATCACTTCTTCTGGCCTCAACTAACTAAAAAATTCCTTTTAATTAAAGTAATTAGCTAAAGTAAGAAAATGGAAAGATCAAATCTTATAGAAAATGACGCATGCAATGAAGTGTTTTGCCTAAATTTATGCTCCGACCACAAACTAGAAATACATGAGGTCTTGCCCGCAGAAAGATACGGGTGGACATATATGAATTTGAATGCACATTTGAATAATTAATATATTGTCTCTAATTTAAACACAAAATAATTAAGATTATTTATTTTTTTAACACTTGAATGTGCATTATTTATTTATTTATTTATTAACATACTAAATATACAATTCAAGTAAAAATAATAATTAAATATTAAAAAATTAATAAAATAAAATAATTATTTTGATAAAAAATGAAAGATTTATGTTTGCTAGTGATGAGGGAGATAGTTTGTCACGACCCAAAATCCAAGGTCATAATTTCATCTACGCTAACCCATCGGTAGGTAAGCCAACCCTTTACTCGAACTGAATATCAAATTAATAAGTGGAAGTAATAAAATATAGCAAAAGTGAGTCTCAAAACCACGCTTTCACAAAAGTGCATTACAAGTGCGAAAAGATAAAAGTACACCCAAGACTCAGTATCACCAATGCTAGAGTTTCTAAAAACTTAATACAACTGTTTCAAACTACAAAATAGTCTAAAATAGTACGGTCAGGAAAATAGGATAGAAGAAGTCAGACATCGATTTGAACGCCAAGTAGCTCATCAAAGCTTCTGAAAGATACCACCTTGGATAATGAAATCAGCAGAGCCTGTTAGTACTAGGATCTACATCAAAAGATGCAGCAAGTCTAGTTTGAATACGATACATGTGTACTTAATAGGCATCATGAATGCATATACATGATCAGAATAGTAAAGAATGTTCATGTGCAACATAAATAAGCAAGTATACTTCAAAATGGTGACTTTATGCTACTAGTATATCTCTTTTCAAAAGAGTGTTCATAGGACAATAACTTTCTTAAATTAGTAGATTGCTTTCTACACAGTATCTTTAGGTCACTAACTTCCTCAAATAAGCATATTGCTTTGAACACAATTCCTTTAAGCTAATAACTTCCTCAAATAAGCAAATTATTTTCAACATATTGCCCTTAGGTGACTAAATCATTAAGGTACGGTATAACACTTGAAATAGAGTGATGCAACAACAAGTCATCAATTTAAGTCATACAATGTCTATCAGCTAGGTCCCAATCTAGATTACATATAGATAGTCATTCTTCCCAATGATCAAATCAACCAATACACCCAATCCATATACACTTGGTACATAAAAATTATTTCTCAAGCAAAGTCTAAGAGAGTAAGCCATAGCCTACCTCGAAAGTAAGCAAACATGCCACGAACTCTAAAAAAATTGCCTTTTCCTTTTGAATCGCCCCACAAAGCTTTCAATCTATTAAAATCATACTTTACACGATTATACGGGTCTATCGACACACAAATTACTATATAAAACTTCAATTCAAAAATTGAGCCAAAAAGTCAATCTCAAACTGTAACACCCCAGAACTTTCAAGCCCAGACTAATCTCAGAAAACCAGTAGAAAATAAAAATTTCAGAAAAGTTCAAAGTTTTCAGGAATCACGGTTCAAACCACGGATCACCATTCAGAAGAATGGTCCATCGTTTGAAACTGTAATCCCTAAAACAGTAGCCCATCAGTTCTGCCCCAGGGACCACGGTTCAGGCAACGGACCGTCGTTCAGAAGAACGGTCCGTCGTTCAAACCATAGTCCCAATTCCAGTGGACCCTCAGCTCTGTCTTCAGAAACCACGAGTCCCTTGACGGGCCATCATTCAGAAGAACGGTCCGTCCTGAGGAGTCGTAATCTCCCAGAATCAGAGGACCCCAATTCCAGTCCCAGGGACCACGGGTCAAATGATGGCCGGTCATTCAGAAGGACGGACCGTCCTGTTGAGCCGTCGTTCCTAGGACCAGAGGCCCAAAAACTCACAGGCAAAACCACGGCTCCAGTTGATGGTCCGTCGTTCAGAAGGACAGTCCATCAACCGAACCGTGATCCCTGAACATGATTTTCTGCAGATTCTTTTAAACTTTCCCAGGGGTATTCCGGTATTTTCTCAATTATTTTAATTCAAATTCTAAGATGTTTTGGGGGGTAATTAAAGGATTTTTAACTCTATTTCTCCCTCATTACTCCTAAATCACTCATACTTAGCAAATCTCTCAAGAACAAAACGCTCTCTCTCAAGAACAAGGTAAAATGGGTTTTCTCCAAGTTCTTCTCAGAATCCAAAGGTTCAACCGTAGAATCTTCATACAGGTATGTGGGATTTCACTAGTGGGTTCCTTTCACCCATTAGGTCCCTATCACTCAGTCAAATCCCTTCAGTTCTCCATAAATGCTAAAAACCTAGGGTTCATAGACCTTAGAGAATTCTTGTTATTCAGATGTTATGGAATTATATAATGCTTAGTCCATATTTCTTGGAGAATCAGTATAGTTCATGTACAGAATTCAGAACCCTAACTTGTTGTAATTTTCAGTACTCCATAGATTATACATGTTAGGCAGACTCAGTCAGATGATCAGATTTCAGAATTTGAATGTCATATCCTACAGCTTGGTTGTGTGCATTCTCAGATTATATTAGTATTTTGAGCTATCCAGTGTTATAGTTGCATGCTAGCTTATATTCAGTTGGGAGTAGACTTAGTACCGAGCGGACTAGGGATGAGGGCTTAGCTGTCAGCTTAGGCTATGACCCTTAGTAGCAATCCCCAAGTCCCAGAACTACGGCGCCACCGTAGGTTTGAAGGAGTAAGCTATCAGACTAGGCTGCACTTCCTTGTCCCTTGTGGACATCAGCAGTGGATCCACGTCAGACTCGTTTGTACCCTTGGAAAGGTATGAACGCCTTTCCATCCAGGGTTACAGGTTGGCCCCACAGTTAGCTCAGCTTGGGGTATGTCGGTTAGTAGTATCTCCCACAGTCAGATTCATGTGCATTGACCTTGTATTCAGTACTCATGTTCAATATTCAGATCAGCATGTTATTTCATGATTTATACTTGGTCACTACATTCAGTACAACTCTCAGTTACAGTTCAGCATGTTTATTCTTTTGTTCAGTTATATATATATATATATATTGTTCAGTACAGCTTGTATCCTGCATGCTCAGTACATTCAAAGTACTGACACATACTTTTGTGCTACATCATTTCATGATGTAGGTTCAGGCACTAGCATCCAGATCGCGCCTAACTTGACCTCCGGTCCGTACTCAGCAGCTCAGTGGTGAGTCCCCAATAGTTCGGGGACAATAGACATGCCTTTATTTCAGTATTTATCTTCAGTTTTCAGTTTTGTTAGAGTTAGCTGGGGGCATGTCCCAGCAACTCCTATTCAGTTAGATGGCTTTCAGACATAGACTAGATTCAACACTTTTAGTATTGTTATTCAGTCAGCACTAAACCAGATTCTTATATATTCAGATTTTATTTGGGTTCTTCCCGCTTTCAGATATTTAATTGCTTTAGTTTTTCGCACAATACATATCTTTAAACTGGTTTTACGTAGATATGCCATGCCATGAGTTAGCTTGGGGTCACTCGTGACACTAAGCACCGTGTCGCGTCCAGGGGGTACCCTCGGGGCGTGACACAAACCCTCGAGGTCAAAACTGAAATTTTATTTTAAAATCAGTTTACCCATAAAAAAAAGTTCTAAAATATGAAATTTTATCAAAAATCAAGTCTGAGTTAGACTCCAAAATATCAAAATACAGTCTGAGTTAGACTCCAAAATATCAAAATACGATTTCTCAATCTGAGAGACAGAAATCTCAATTTCCAACACCCAACACTCAAAGGTGGATTTAATCATGAAATAAAAGATAGATTAGTGAGAAAATATCAAACATAAGGTCAGATTCGTACATCAAAGCCAAAACGAGAAATTCCCTCACGAAATCATCAAAATCTGAGCTCCCAAACTTCAAAATTCAAAAAATAAAGTCTATGTTCAAAATGGAAATTTAATTATGTGCAAGGCATATTTTCTCTTTGTGAACGTGAAGCACAATCGCGAATGCAACCCAGTGACTCGACCCAACTCTGTGATGTTTGTACTAAGAAAATCTTTTAAAATTAAAATATAACTGTGTAAAATTCAAATAAGGTAAAAAAAATTCAGTTTAAACCCTAACAAATCTCCCCTTAACTTGAATTTTCTAGTAAAATAAGCTTGATTTTTCTTTTTCACACAATCTTCATCACTACTGTTTTTCACGGTTAAAAAAAAGATTTAAAATATTACGATTGAAAATGGTTTAAAATATTTTATTTTTATTTTTAAAGATGCAACAGTTGAAACGTTAAGATATGGTTGAAATTTTTTCTTCACATGTAGTATCTGAACAAAAATCTTCATTATCATCAAATTGATTGCAACTTAATTTGAACCAGTCTTAAACCTCGCCGAACCATTGAACCATTGATTCTAATACCACTTGTTGGGATCGAAATAATTAGAGCATCATGCGAAAGTTAATAATTACAAATCTTGACGATAAATCAGAAAACAAGTAAAACTATATTAAAAGAAACACATGATTTTAATATGAGTTGGTCAATTGGCCTACATATGAAAAAACTAATATAAAAGAAAGAGTTCAAAACTTTTGAGAGAAAAATCTCTCCTTAAACAACGCTCTTTAAATGATTACATTGTAGATGTTATTATGATTTTGTGAAAAGACTGATCTTCAATTTATAGAGTCCAAATTTTTACTCCAAAAAAATGATAAATATAAAAGATCTCTATTCTACCCAAAAAAAATTATACTAAGAAAGCCTTTTTAAACTAAAACACTATTATATAAAATAAAAATAAAGTAAAAATTTTAGGGCAAGCTTTAATAAGACCCATATCGCGGACGCGAAGCACAACAGTGTCTCAGTCGAAAACCTTCCTCAATGTGAACATGAGGACATGGTCACGAACTTGATGACCTGACCCACTGTTGGTGAAAATTACAATAACAATAGCAATTACAATTGAAAAAATTACAAAGAAAATAAATTATCTTCTTGGCTGAGGCGCGGATATCTCGCTCTCTTTAAGGAGATTCAAGCCCACTGCAGTAAATATTTTCACCGGTCCAACAGTAGTCTTCTTGACTTGTCCCCTCCAAGATACAACAGCCCACACACAAAGTATAACTCAACAAACTCTGGACAAGAGTTGAGTCCAAAGCTCCAACACAAGAACACCTTCCTTCAACTAATAAAACTCTCTTTTTTACTACCTCTTTTACACTCTATATTTTCTTGTCCTTGTAAAAATGCAAGACTACCTCTATTTATAGGTGAGGTATTCATCCTAGTATTGAATAGGAAGAATAAATTGGGTAGATAAATGGCCTATAAGTTACATCAGTTACAAGGAATAAAGAGGTAGAATAATGGGTGAATAATGATAGGAGTTATAGAGGAAAAGAATGGCTGCATAATGAGAGATTATATGCTGATTAAATGACACATGAAATGCAGCCACTAATGAGAGTAATGAGGCTAATAATGCACAACAAAAACTGCACAACAAAGGTCACCAACGGACTGATTAAATGTGGCAACAATTGATGTGAGTAATGGCATATAATGCCTCCAACGTACAGCCACACTTAGACACTTTAGGATGCACACTGTGGCATGGAAAAGATGCACTTTAATATATATCAAAATAGAAATATTAAAATGCTCTTAACCCAACACCCACCTTATCTTAGCGATCGCGGTAGTTCTCTTGCAAATGCGAAGAAGGATTACTACACCATATATCAGCAGTGCTTAAACACCCTACAAATTTGAATAGACTCTTGGAATTTATTCAAAACTTCCTGAACAGTTATCAAATATGCAAATCAGTCATAAAATATATTTCGGACCCATTGAAATCATCAAGTCACCAATCTGAGGTAGTCTTGATCAAATATTGATCGTGGTCAACTCTAAATTTTAAAAAAAACTAGAAATAACTCAATGGTTCAAAATACTCATGAGCACCTCAACATACGTACAAAATATTCAATCAAGTCATAAAATCACCCTTCATACCTAGTGAAATCGTCAAAACTCAAATTTGATCTTGTAAATTTAAATTATTCACTTTGGTAAAACTTTTCAAATATGAAATCTCTCCTTCGAAACACATTCGATCATCTTAGTAAGCATACCACCCATCCCCACAATTCATAAATAACTAAAGAAAGTTATGGGGAGGATCAACATGGAAAAAGAGACAAAAATCACATAATGATCATGACGGTCGTTACATGATTTGTAATGGTGGTGATGGTGTTAGTAATTAATAATGGTGGTAGTAATAGTTGGGTGATGTTTATAATTGGGGTGTTGATGATGATGACTAAAGAATGTATGGTGATTGGTAATGTGATGGTGGTAGTTGACGGTGATGTTATTTGTGATGGTGAAGGTGATTGGTAGTAGAGATTGTCCACAGTGGTGATAGTGACTTATAGTGATTGCAGTGATAGTGGTAATGGATATAATTACATTGATGGAAGTGATAAGTATGGTAGCGACTGACAGTAGTAACTGATAGCAATAGTAGTTACTGTGGTGATAGTGATGGCAAAGATGGTTGGTGATGGTGACTAGTGATCGGTGATGATGGTGGTGGTTGTGATGACAAAATTGGTTAGTGATGGTGGTTGGTGGTTGTGGGCAGAGTGGTGGTGAAAATTATTCACACAAAATACCTCTCAATAATATTAAAACTTTGTTCAAGATCTTAATGATTAAAACCTATTCAGATCTAATAAGTGCTTAAATCCTAATGTAAACAAATGCATTATCTGAACCATTCAGATTCAGACCTTCATTAAGTGCAAACAAATGAGGCCTTAAAAACACCTTTTTCAAAACTTGGTGAAACTTTAATTGCTGCTCAAAATGCTTTAAAATTTGATTAGCCCAATACAAATTATTTCTCACTAATAATATTTTTTTTAAAAACACTTTTAAAAAAAACTTTTCAAAATAAGTTAATTTAAAAGTTTGACCAAACATACTATAAGTGATTACTCATTTAAAATTATATTATATAAATAAGTTACAAATATTATTTATATCTAACTCCTTCATAATACTAGTAGTTTAACCACTATGTATTGAATAAATCCTGAATTTGTCTTGAAAAGTCAAATTCACACTTTAACTAATCAAACGATCTATTATCCCCTTATATATATCAAAAGTGAATTTAATATCCCCATGAAAGTTGACGTGGCAAAAAATTTAAATATAAAAAATATATAAGCGCGTGTGAGTCTCAATTACAACAAAAAAATTAAAATAAACTAGAAAATGGTCTTCTTCCCAACCCACCTTTGTTATCCATCTTTAGCCCTTCTCCTCTTCTTCTTCTTCACGATTTTCCGATGAAGTGTACTGCCATAGCTTCTTTTTTTAAGAGTGGACGGAGAGAGCGATAGATAATGAATCTGATGAAGCCAGCGAACTCCACTTGTTGGCAAGCTTGAGGGTTGGAATCCACTGCCAGGATCTGACGAAGGTATACCAAAAAGTGGAGTTTGTCGGTCGAAAAGAATTCCCCATAAAAAATTCAGACCCATTTTACCATAATACTCCCAAAATGCAGAAGTTGAAATCTCTTTTGACTTACCAAATGATTTTGCCGGTTTTAATTGTTGGGAAAGGCAAGACACTAACAAAGAATGCATAACAGGGTAGCAGCGGAAGAATACCCAAGTCTAAACTTTCCCTTTCAATTTGAACCAAGAGAAGACAAACAAACCAAGCACAATGGTAATAAGGCAGCAAGTATATCAACCAAAAGAAATACGACAAGACAAAATAAATCAATCACACGAGACACTAAGATTTACGTGGAAAACTCCTTCGGTGTGAAGAGTAAAAACCACGGGACCAAAACCTCCACTATAATCACCAAGAGTTACAATAATGTTCTCCAAAATGGCCACCAAGGAAGTGCCAAACAACGAGCAACACTACATAAATCACAACACCAAAAACAAGAGAATAAAAGGAGCAAAAGCACCGAAAAATGCAGTTACTGTTCACGGATGCAAAACTGGAGCTACGGGATACCAAATCCAACTCTGTCAGTTTCTAATCAAAGATTGAGATGAGAGGAACAAGCTGTCCAAAAATCAAATTAATCGGATAAGAAATGAAGCGGGAATCGCAATTTGAAGTTGGCAATTTAGGGCTGAAATTGAGTGCGAAAATCTGCTATTTCTCTCTATGTGTGGCTGCTGAAAAATATTATGTGGATGATGAAATAAGACCTAAAAAAAGGTCTATATATATGCCCCATAGAATTGGGCCTATGGACAAAAGTGGGTTGGTCCAAATTGAGCTTTATTTATCCACATAGGAAGGGAAAAAGACCCATAACCCCAACAATTCTCCCCCTCACGACTATGTGGAGGAGACCGCCATCCCGGCGATCATGCAACAATCTTCAAATTTCCATCTTGGCAAAGCTTTAGTCATCATATCGGAACCATTATCATCCGTATGAATCTTCTCAAGTTCAAGCAACTTAGAATCCAACACATCTCGAATCCAATGGTATCTCACATCAATGTGTTTAGACCGACCATGGAATGTAGAATTCTTGCCAAGATGTATAGCACTTTGACTGTCGCAATAAAGCACATACCTCTCTTGAGCACAACCAAGTTCCCCCAAGAATCTCTTCATCCAGAGCAACTCTTTACAAGCTTCAACGGCAGCAATAAGCTCAGCTTCTGTAGTAGATAGAGCAACACATTTTTGCAACCTAGATTGCCAAGACACAGCTCCCCCTGCAAAAGTAACCAAGTACCCTGAAGTAGACTTGCGAGTATCAACATCACCAGCCATGTCTGAATCAGTATAACCACAAAGAATAGGCTTCCCTGTACCAAAACACAAACTCAGACTAGAAGTGCCACAAAGATATCTCATGATCCACTTCACAGCATTCCAATGTTCTCTTCCCGGATTAGAAAGAAAACGGCTAACAATACCAACAGCATGAGCAATATCTGGTCTTGTACAAATCATTGCATACATTAAACTACCAACAGCTGAAGCATAAGGAACTTTCTTCATATCTTCCTTCTCATCATCACTGGAAGGACACTCTTTCGTGCTCAACTTGAAGTGCATAGCTAAAGGTGTACTGACAACCTTAACATTATTCATGTTGAACCTTCGAAGTACTTTCTGAATGTACTTCTCCTGTGATAACCACAACTTCTTGGCCTTTCTGTCACGGACAATCTGCATGCCAAGAATCTGCCTTGCTGGTCCTAAGTCTTTCATAGCAAAAGACTTACTCAACTCTTGCTTCAACTTTTGAATCCTGCAAGCATTATAACCAACAAAAAGCATGTCATCAACATAAAGCAACACAATAATAAAGTCACCATCAGAGAATTTTTGCACAAAAACACAATGATCTGAAGAAGTCTTCTTGAAGCCCTGCTGACTCATAAAAGAACCAAACTTCATGTACCACTGTTTAGGAGCTTGTTTCAAGCCATACAAGCTCTTCTTCAATTTGCAAACATAATTCTCTTTTCCCTTGACTTCAAAACCTTTCGGCTGCTCTATATAAATTTCTTCATCTAAGTCACCATGGAGAAAAGCAGTTTTAACATCCATTTGTTCAATCTCTAAATCTAGACTTGCAGCTAAGCCTAGAACAACACGAATGGATGACATCTTCACAACTGGAGAGAATATCTCATCAAAATCAACTCCCTTTTTCTGGTTAAAACCCTTCACAACTAATCTAGCTTTGTACCGTGGAACTGGATTGCCATCTTCATGTTTCACCCTGAAAACCCACCTGTTTTTTAAAGCTTTTCTGTCTTTAGGTAACTTAACCAAATCAAAAGTATGATTATCATGTAAGGATTTAATCTCATCTTCCATAGCATCAAACCATCTTTCTTTTTCTTCATTATCCATGGCTTCATCAAGACTCTCAGGTTCTCCCCCATCAGTCAAGAGTACATACTCATTGGGAGAATAACGAGATGAAGGTAGTTTCTCTCTAGTAGATCTTCTGAGAGAACTCTCTGGAGCATCAATAGCAGCTGGTTGCTGGCCAACCACATCCTCTTGCACTGGAGCATCAACAACATCCTGGTCATTCTGAACATGATCATCATCTTCATTATCAACTTGATTTTCATTATTATGAAGATTTTCTTCAGGTGCAGTAGTCAAAGGAACTGGATCAATATCAACTAGGCTCTCACTACTCTGAGAATCAACCTTCTCAGTTTTGTCAAAATCTTCAATTGTTTGGTCTTCAAAGAACACAACATCACGGCTTCTAACAAGTTTCTTCTCAACTGGATCATAGAAACGATAGCCAAATTCATCTTGACCATAACCAATGAAGATACACTGTCTAGTTTTAACATCCAGCTTTGACCTTTCATCCTTAGGAACATGAACAAAAGCTTTACACCCAAAGACTCTAAGATGATCATAAGAAACATTCTTACCAGACCAAACTCTATCAGGGACATCACCATTCAAAGCAACAGCAGGAGATAAATTGATAACATAAGTAGCAGTATTTAGTGCTTCTGCCCAAAAGGAATCTGGCAGCTTAGCATCTGAAAGCATACATCTAACTCTCTCAACTAGAGTTCTGTTCATCCTCTCTGCTAAACCATTTAACTGAGGAGTCTTTGGAGGAGTTTTCTGATGCCGAATACCCTTCTCTCTGCAATATTTATCAAAAGGACCAATATACTCACCACCATTATCTGAGCGGATGCATTTCAATTTCTTCCCTGTCTGTCTCTCAACCAAGGCCTGAAAACCCTTGAACACATCAAGTACCTGATCCTTGGACTTCAAAGGAAATACCCAGAGTTTGCGAGAATGATCATCAATAAAAGTCACAAAGTAAAGTGCATCACCATGAGACCTTACCTTAAAAGGACCACACAAATCAGAATGTACCAACTCCAGCAAATCAAGCTTTCTTGAAGGCGGATGACTCTGAAAGGAAACTCTTTTCTGTTTACCGGCTAAGCAATGAACACATTTCTTCAACTTTGCTTGTTTCACTCCAGAAAGTAAATTTTTCTTAGCCAAATTGTCAATCCCCTTCTCACTCATATGACTTAGCCTTCTATGCCATAATTCTGATGAAGTATCATTCTCCACCAAGTTTACTAAGCCTCTAGAGATGGAGCCCTGAAATACATACAAGTTAGACAACTTGTCACCACGAGCCACAACCATTGAACCTCTAGTAAGCTTCCACTGGCCAGCACCAAGGGTGTTAACATAACCCTCATCATCAAGGTTCCCCACAGAGATCAAATTCAGGCGAACATCTGGAGCATGCTTGACATTGTTGAGAACTAATCTCGAACCATTGTTACTTTCTAAGCAAACTGTTCCAATGCCAAGAACTTCAACTTCATCATTATTACCCATCTTCAACATCCCAAAATTACCTGGAGTATAAGAAGAAAATAATTCTTTCTTGGGCGTGACATGAGAAGTAGCACCAGAATCCACAAACCAGCTAGACTCATCACGAACAAGATTAATGGCATTCTCACCACAAGCAACAAGAAGATCATCATTAGCAACAACAGCAACACGATTCTCATTATCGCCTTCTTTCTTTTGTCGTCTCATATCTCTCTTGTGCTTGTGACAATATTTCATGATATGTCCATTCTTGTGGCAATAGTCACATGTAACATTCTTGTATCTGGACTTTGACTTGCTTCTACTTGTACCTCTATCATTCTGACCTCTGAACTTATTTCTCCCCCTATCTTCAGTAACCAAAACATCGGAGTGTGAAGCTGAAGAAGATGAGGCCTGTGATCTTCTTCTCATCTCTTCATTCAAGACACCACTCTTAGCATATTCCATAGTTACAACACCACTGGGAGCAGAATTAGTCAAAGAAACTCGAAGAGTCTCCCAAGAGTCTGGCAGAGTATTGAGAAGCCAAAGTCCCTGAATTTCTTCATCAAACTTTACACCCATTCCGGACAGCTGGTCAAGGACACCCTGAAAATCATTTATATGATCAGAAATAGGACTACCCTCTTTGTACCTGATATTTATCAATTGTTTCAGCAGGAACAACTTGTTGTTGCCAGTCTTCGAAGCATAAAGTGTCTCAAGCTTATCCCACAAACTTCTGGCATGTGTCTCATTCACAATATGATTTCTAACGTTATCTTCAACCCATTGTCTGATATAGCCACAAACCTGCAGATGCTCAAATTCCCAATCCTCATCATTCATAGATTCAGGTTTGTTAGAAGCAAACACAGGTAAGTGCATCTTCTTGACAAATAGAAGATCTTTCATCTTGCCTTTCCAAGTATGATAATTACTACCATTCAAACACACCATCTTGCTCATATTTGCCTCCATCATTCAAATTGACTATCAACAACAATCAATGCTCTGATACAACTTTGTTGAGAAAGGCAAGGCACTAACAAAGAATGCACAACAGGTTAGCAGCGGAAGAATACCCAAGTCTAAACTTTCCCTTTCAATTTGAACCAAGAGAAGACAAACAAACCAAGCACAATGGTAATAAGGCAGCAAGTATATCAACTAAAAGAAATACGACAAGACAAAATAAATCAATCACACGAGACACCAAGATTTACGTGGAAAACCCCTTCGGTGTGAAGAGTAAAAACCACGGGACCAAAACCTCCACTATAATCACCAAGAGTTACAATAATGTTCTCCAAAATGGCCACCAAAGAAGTGCCAAACAACGAGCAACACTACATAAATCACAACACCAAAAACAAGAGAATAAAAGGAGCAAAAGCACCGAAAAATGCAGCTACTGTTCACGGATGCAAAACTGGAGCTACGGGATACCAAATCCAACTCTGTCAGTTTCTAATCAAATATTGAGATGAGAGGAACAAGCTGTCCAAAAATCAGATCAATCGGATAAGAAACGAAGCGGAAATCGCAATTTGAAGTTGGCAATTTAGGGCTGAAATTGGGTGCGAAAATCTGCTCTTTCTCTCTATGTGTGGCTGCTGAAAAATATTATGTGGATGATGAAATAAGACCTAAAAAAAGGTCTATATATATGCCCCATAGAATTGGGCCTATGGGCAAAAGTGGATTGGTCCAAATTGAGCTTTATTTATCCACATAGAAAGGGAAAAAGACCCATAACCCCAACATTAATTTCAACTCATGAGACTAGCAACCAAATTTAGACCTCTTTTCAAATAAATATGGATAATTAACTTTGCAATATTGTTCTAATCAACAATAATTTATTGAAATATTGTATGGATGGTGGTGATATTTTAACTTTTGGTGATGAGTCAGGTGAATGGTGGTAAAATTGGTGGTGACATTATGATTTTTGATGAAAAAAGTGAATGTTGATTTTGTTTCACAGAAAATGGTGTGACTGGTTACTTCGTTTTGGAGTAAAAATGGAGTTTTCACGAAGGGAGAGAGAGGGGGTGGGGGTGGGGGGAATTAGAGGTAAAATGAAAGGGGGAAAGTGAGAAAAATACACGTGGAGGTCCTTAATGACGTGGCAGGCGCGTGAAAATCACTTTGCATTATGTGACTGGTTTAGTATGTTGCGGGGTGGTATAAAATTCACTTTTGATATGTATAAGGGTGTAATAGGTTGCTCGATTAGTTAAAGCGTGAATTCGACTTTTTAAAACAAGTTCAAGATGTATTTGATGTCTTTTTTTTTACTATATAAGAAGACTTGCAACACTATGTAAGTCCTTAGTGTAAGCCTGATTGTTAAAAAAACCAAAATAACTTATTACAATTAATTAAAGTATGCATAATATAAGAAAATATTTACATCGCCAATTTATATAGATCAAATCCTTTTAAGTTAAAATAACTATAGACTTCAACCAAAAAAATAAAAATTAAAAATAAAATAACTATAGACTTGACTTATGCACAGTGTCCTACTATTGATTTCCCACTTCTGGAACCCTCTTCTTTTTTCTTCTTCTTATTTTAATTAAAATGTACTACGTTTCACATCACCAAGTGATTAGTGGCCTTTGCTTAAGTCAAAGGGACAAAAAGCTGAGAAGAGTTCATCAAAGTAGAATGAAGCATATCTAGTGACTTCTCTCAAGGTGGACTTTTCTAAAATTATCTAAACATGCCTGATCTTTTCTTTTGTTGTGTCTATCTTGAGTGATTAATGTGATTTCTTTTCATACAGTTGTATGTGTCAATCTCGAAAAAATGAGATTTTTTGATCTTTTATAATACTATTCTTGACCTTTTATAATCTGAACAGTAAATTTTTTATTTTTTTTTTGAGATTTCTTCTGTGTAAAAATAAAATTCTCCTATAAAAGGTTAGAGAATCATTTCTCCCATCTCTCTTGGAGTTTTTAAATTGAGAAGTCTCATAAAACACGACGATTCTTTATCAATCATCTCCATTATCATTAATTCACGGCCGACTACACTGCTAACCCTTAAATTTGTTAATTATTTTTTTCAAATACTCGAATTATGATTTGTTCTAATTTAGCACCCAAACACGTGTATGAAAAGGTGTTCTTATTAGATCGGGGCAAAATTTAGTATAGAAATTATGGTGTACATGAACTCATGGTCTTTCCGCTAAACTAGATATTTCATGTGCCTATTTTCTAGAATTGAGCTAATATTATCTGTTGATACTCATTCTTCAAAAGAGTTAAATGGTGCACTTGATTGAATGCTGAGTTATTTATTGATATTATAGCGCGCAGCGCCATTCATGATAGATCTATTCTTCAAGGTCAATCCAAGAGGACCTAAGCTATACAAGCCATGGCACAAAAGAGGAGCTTGAGAGGATCTCATTGAGCGTCATTGAAGGCATTCCACATTTGGATGATTGATCTCCCTAATTGGAATCATATCATAAGACTAATTAGAATCATATCATAGACATGAAAATTAAAGATAGACGAGAAAAAAGAGATGAGAAGTGAAGAAAGAAAGGCTTAATTGAATCCACAACTAAACCAAGGGGGAATAGAGCTTGAATTCCATAGAAATAAGAAACCTAATGAATCCAAAAATGAGCAATCTCAAGTGAAAATCAAGGTAAAGGAGTTTTAGATCAACAATGAGAATTTACCTATTACTAACCTAGATTAACACTAGCTACACTAAGCTAAACTAGATAGGGAATCCACCCTCTACAAACTAAAAGCTACACTTTCAAAGGAGTTCTTCGCAATCTCAATTCATCAAAATCTAACAAGTTAAGAGAAGAAAATCTTTATTTATATCTATTACGTCAAGACCCAAAAATGTCCTTGAAAGATTATTAATTTTGGCTCACTGGATGGCACTTGCGTTACACCTGCTAGATGCAAGTATCCATCTGCTGAACGCAGATGGACTAGAGGGCACTTGCGCTACACCTGCTGATCCAAGTGTCCATCTGCTGAATGCAGGTGAGACGCAAGTCTTCGCTGGCAGCAACCATCTTGTTATGCCTTCTTCCTCTTCACTCCACGCAATAATTCAAATATGGAATGCCTTCAATTGATGCTTAATGAGACCCTCTCAAGCTCCTCTTTGTGCCGTCATGGCTTGCATAGCTTGGGTCCTCTTGGATTGACCTTGAAGGATAGATCTATCATGAATAGCATCGGGTGGTATCATATCATTTGTCCTATGGAGTTAGAATCTATTCCGACTTAATATATTTTTTCTTCTTCTTTAGTGGTGCACCCACACTCTAGAAACTCTAGATCCGCCTCTATATTAGACACTTCCGATTAAATTATGGAAAATTTTATGCGCCTGTATTCAAGCGTCCATTACATAATTATGATAATAGTTTAAAATATATTATCCCTTTAATTATATATATTAGTCTCAATAAGCCATAAAGTCTCATCATGTTCCAATTAATATTAATGTGTATAATTAAAGGAGGTAACAACTTTAATGTGACTACGTAATGGGCACTTGAGAAAGCGCACAAATTTCTCCAAAATTTGAGGTGAAAATGTCTTATATGAACAATATCATATGTTCAAGTGCTCAATTGAAACACGTTATAGTTTGAGTGTCTTGACAAAATTTACTTAAAACATTTAGAGGTTGTCAGTGTATTATATCTTAATTGAGTTATAAGTTAAAACAACATTTTCCAATAACAAATCTTTGATATTTTCCATCTTTGGGTGTGGTCTAAACTACAAAGTATAGTTTGTTCTATTTATATAGGAATAAGTAATCGTTCAGTTCTCCAGTCCAACTCAGAATTGGTTCAAGTCTCTTCATGAATCCAATCGTTGTTTGACTTGATTTCTTCTTTCAAACGTTTGGTTTCTCCTATCTTCAAGCTAATTTCATATGCATAATGTATGGTAACTCTCCTTGTATATATTTCTAGTTTCTTGTTGAATTTAATTTTCATGTATCACAATTATCCAATGATTCCTAGTGCACAGGTAAAATAAGTTACTTTTTGTGGTCTCTGATGAGTTTCTCTGATAGTGTTGCTAATAACTTCACTTCTTCTTTAGAGATCTGTGAGGACCTAGTTCTTGAATCTTCAATTTTCAACTTTCATATATTTTTCCATATAGATTGTCTATTATACATAGCTTGTCAATCATCAATATATCACATAATCTTGCATGTAGATTCAGATGTCATAGTGCTTCAATAAATTCTCTCTTTTTGATGATGACAAACTCATAGCGGCTTTATATGCACTCTTGTAGTATCTTCAATATTTATGAGCTCGTGATGTGCATCTTTCCCTATATGATTTGCTCCTATGTTGACAATCTTTCCTATAAAAATTAGCTTTTTATTGTATAAGAGTTAGAACTTCGTATGAGTACAAACGGAATCACTACACAAGGTTTGTAATCTTGCAGTTGTTCACCCTCGATCTCGGCAAGATTTGTAAGCTTCTTGAGTCATTAGGCTTTAGAAACTTTAGCATCTTCTAGCTTGTATAGGATAACTAAATTTGCTTGACTACTTAAGATTTGTAAACTTACTTAATCAGCTGCATGGATTAACATTTCACTCTTTTCAATCCCTTAAATGACTAAGTTTGAGAACCTGATTATAATTATTTTTTTATAAAAACATTCTCATGTATGTCTTCTTCAAAGACATCTCTTTAATATTATGCATAATAACAAGTTCTTCAATAAAATGATCTATGTGAACTGTATATGGTGTAGTGATGACTTTCTTCTTTCTTTAGTTTAATCAACTTAGAACATTGTAATCTCTTTAACATATCTATTGTTTCTCTATAAAACTAGGTTGCTTTATAAAGAAGAATATTTTTCTTTATAATTTATCTTATAACACATGAATATATTGAGTTGATCATAAATAGATTTTTTTAATAAAGAGAACAACTCTAAAATTTTCTCCTTTTGACATCATCAAAAAATAACAACGCCAATTAGAATTTTTTGTGAATATAGTAATGTCAATTTTTAACTCAAAAGCTCATGAATCTTAAATAGAAGATATTTTAAGTATTCTTATTAATTCATAAAGATCAAACTAAGTAGACAATTACATTAGCGTACAATAATGTTATGGTAAAATTTGATATGATTTTGATATTCAAAAAGGTGGCTCAATATATATTATTTTCTAAGAAAGAAAGGTTTTAAGTTTGTTTCTAAGTGTTTTGGTCGAGGGAACACTGACATCTTTTGTTTTCTAAGAAAAAAGAGTTCTAAGTTTGTTTTCAAGTGTTTTGATTGAGAGAGCAATGACATCTTTTAATACCCTTACCTCCTTGATACTCTGTGTTTTTGCTCGCTGAAACTACTTCTGTTCTACCCAGATAAACACCAACAGAAAGGTCTTTATAATTCCTCTAGATTCATCCATTCATATCTATTGTTAGGACTGATATCATGGAATCATATATTTAATCATTTTTTTATTTTTATTCAGTTCTTGCAAATTCTCTATCATTTATTTTAATTTTTTCATTCACATCTCACATTGACAAACTTTCTCAATTCCATTAATATCTCTATCTCATATTTGAGTATCTTTATTTTTAAACTCCTTTTTTGTCCTTAGGGCACTACCTCTCTGATGTTTTATTTTTATTAAGCTTTTGGAAAGAAGGAAACTTTTGGGATTTTAAAATTTTGAAAATATCAAGCTCATAAAAAAAGGTAAGGAAGAGTCTTGAGATAATAATTTTTTTTTGAAGGTATGATGTAGTCAAGTATATAGGTGGTATGATAACAAGATTGATAATATGTTAGTTGGATGAGGTTAAAAAATATATAGGACCTAGATTAATGATTTAGCAATGTAGCTTATGCAATTTAACTACAAGTAAAGAAGATGCATACCTGACTAGTCATAAAAATTAGGTTTTTTGACTTTCTGCTATGCGGCTAATCATTCTTAAGAATAGAATAACACTGCCAATTCTTTTCTAACATACTGACTTAATCATTGTCACTTTTTGGGTTAATCAAGAGTGTTCTTGATCAACCTTTTCTGCATTTTCACTCCTTACTCTTCAAACACTTCTCATGTGATTATTGTTTCTCCATATGTGTTCTGTTCCTTACTACTTCTCCTCTTCTTTTCTTAGAGAATCAATTTTTTTTATTTATTTTCTCAAGAAGTTTAACCTTAATCTCGATAGCCACTAGCATGAGCGAATTATGACTATTTTCTTCTTCAACTCCTTTTTCTCATATGTTTCCAACTTATCATAGAACTATCTAGACTCCTTAATTATGTAGTACTTTATAACTTGTTTCTTCTACTATATTTTTGTGGCACTTCTTCATCAGTTGGTCTTTTGCTTGTTCTAATAGTTAGTCTAACCCCTTTCCTACAACATTCCATTCGAAGTAGTCAAAAAAGTGTCGCATTCTGAGAGTGAAATTTATTTTCTTTTATGTGTTCCAACCTCCATTTTCATTGAATTATAGTAGGAGAAATTACTTTTTTCTATGTCAAGTGTAAAGACCTCTACACATGTTCTTACTTCCTCCTACCCTATTTCTTTCAACCTGTTCAATGGTTAAATCTAGGAACCTAAGAATTATTGGGTTCCTTTCTCTTGAAAGAAGAGTAGATTGAATATCTTTTATCACCTAATCCAGCTGATTCTGCTCTTGTTGATGGAGCACTAGGTTTCTTTCTTTCCTTGTGTGTTTCTCTGAGCGTGGTTATGCATGTGTCTCTATTGCAAGGATGTTTGCATGTGATAGATATAAATAACCTGTTGTGAAGTATTTTCTCTTCTTCATGCCTTGCCTTCAGATCTTCTCATAACATCTTGTTCTTTCCTAGCTTAGTACGCAACTCTCTTTTTACAACTTTGAGCCTTTTCCTTTGTTCTTTATGAATTTTCTTGTCCTAATATTTATCTTTTAAAAGAGCAGTTATGAGATCTTCTTTCTTCATTTTCAGTGCATAATTTTCTTCCCTTAATGAGAGGACCTGTTTCCTTCATATTTTTTAACTTTTGGGCTCTCTCGATCTTCTCCTTGATTTTTGAATTATGATTCAAGGAAAGTATATGCATCCTTGATTTAAGAGATATGTGCTTCACCATTATCATCTTCAGACTTTTAATCTGAATAGGTCATTAATGCTAGAATATTTTTGAGTCTGGTTCTTTTTTAGTTAACAGGGATTTATTTCTTTTCTCTATTTCATTCTCTTTATCATAATTGAAGGAATTTTTCGTGGCAGCTAATTCCTTCTTCAAAATTTGATCTACTAGCCCAATGATCATCTTGCTTCTAGGGACATATTCCATTCTTCTTTTGTCAGATCACCCTTTCTCTAGCCATCTTCCTTTTCTGGAAAATGTCAAATGAAGTGGTCTGAGTTTCTCTATCTGCAACAACCTTTTGAATTTCTTCCATAAGATCTATGCCTTGAAAAGCCTCATTTAATTCATAACTCACCTCTCCTGATTATTATTTAGAATACTTTGGAGAGTAATACTATGTATTCTTCACTAAAATTTTTGTGTTGGGTAGCTCTAGGACCAGGTTCATATCTCTGCTTGGGGAAGTATTCTTTTGAATCTGGAGCTTTCTCATCTTATAGGTTTTTAAATTTTTTATGAGTTCTTCTATAATCATTATCTCCAGATCTTTTGCTTTCACGATGTCATTAACTTCTCTTTCCGGTGTCAGGTAATATGTCAATCATTTTCTCAGTTCTTCTACTTTGACGAATAACCATTCCAAGAGAAGTGAGGTCATAAGTTATATTTTTTTAACCTGTTGAACATTTCTTGAAAGATTCTAACTCATTCATCTTAAAGAGCTCATACTGCCTATTTAATAGGGCAATTTTAGACTTCATTACATGACTTATTCCTTCATGTACGGTTTATAGAGTATCCTACATTTTTTTGACGGCTGTATATGAAGCGATTTTATTGTATCCATCAGGTTGTATGCCAAAAATAAGTAATTTTTTTGCTCTGATATTCTTTCGAATGATCTTGATGTTTTCATCGTTATATTCGTCCCTCTTATTTGGAATAGTAGTATTTCCCTTGTCATCTGTGGTAGAAGGGACTTTGGATAATATCCCTTACTTCAAGATCTTTCTCGTGGTGAATTCTTGAATTGTTACTTTTCACCAACCATATTTTTTACATTGAAGCATGGTGATCTTATTGTTGATTGGCCTTCTTGAACTCCAGGATGTGTAACCATCTTTAGTTTTAAGGTGCTAGCTTTTGTTGAAAGATCAGACTTTGATAACAATCGTTAGCTTGGCTGCGATATATGCACTCAAATAACTAGGTTCATTGAGTAACTATACAAGAAGGTAAATCGCAGAATATAAAATGACACAAGTATTTAGCGTGGAAAACTTTAATTGGTCAAGGGAAGCAAAAAATTATGAACTACCTATATATGACTTTTCTCCAAACTTTCCACTAAACTCGTCCCCCAATTTCAAGTTAGAATTGTCCTTGTAACAGTCCCAATCTCTACCCTCTTACTCTTCTTCTTCAACGACTCTACCATGTCAATGAATCCCCTACAATACAAAATAACACCTACTACAATTAACTTAGAAAGTAATCAAGATATTATCCTGAAACGAACAAAAGAAACTAACTATTACAATTCAAGAATTATATGGATTAATCTTGATAGGAATAGGTTATTTGGTTATAGCAAAGACTTCATCGTCGAGACTCTCTATGTAGAACTCTTCTTACTCTGGCGCCTCTATCTTTGGGTATGGTCCAAACTCTAAAGTATAATTCGTGTTGTTTATATAGAAATAAGTAGTTGTCTTCCAGATCTCCAATCAAACTCAGAATTAGTTCAAGTCTCTCCACTTCAGGCTAATTTTATGTGCATAATGAATGGTAACTTTCCATGTATAGTTTTTCAGTTTCTTGTCGAATTGAGTTCACCCGTATTAAAATTCTCCAATGATTCCTAATGCACATGTGAAACAACTTCATTCTTGACCAACTCAGAGGAATAAGTTCTCTAATGGATTTCTTTGATAGTCATTAACACCATCACTTCTTCTTTGAAGATTTCTGAGGACTTGGTTCTTGGTTCTTGAATCTTGAATCTTCCATCTTTCTTTTTGTTATAGGTTGTCCTTGTACATAGTTTGTTAATCATCAAAACACCACATGATCTTGAATGTAGATATAGAGATCATAGTGCTTCAACAATTTCTTCCCCCGATTTTGTCATGAATGTACACTTAATGAAAGAACTTTAAGAATATCATGTCTTTCTTCATTCATACTATTTCAAAGTTTCTCTTATTGTCATGACCGGATTCCTCAGGTTGTGACGGCACCTACTATAATCCACCAGTAGGTAAGCCAAATTCTTAGCCTGAAACGAAAAGTAACAGGATAACAAGAAAACAAGAAGAAAGTGAAAGAACAATATTTAAATATCAAGAATAAGCGGAAGAAAAACATAAATAAGAGAGAGGAAAGAAAATACAAGAATACACGACATTCTCAAGACCTGGTATCAGTCAGTACAAGAGCTACTACAATATACAAAGTACTAAAATAGATACAATATTCACAGATCTGTCTCTGAAAGAGCAAAGTAAGACTAGTGCAAAATCATAAGGAGATGGGTCAACTCCGATCGCCAAGAGCTCACTATGTATCTCCAATCAGCAACACCGCTCGAGGACAACATCAATGGCGATAACCTACACTAAGATCTACATCAGAAAAAGATGCAAAAGTGTAGCATGAGTACCAAAACATGCGGTACCCAGTAGACATCATAGGCCGACTGAGCTCAAATAAGATACAAGTATAATAACATGCAAATTTGAACTAAGAGTAAGAAAAGAAGGGTCAGAAAAGAGATACGGATCACATCTAGATAATAATGAAAAGCATAAGTAAGTAATCTAAAAAGCATAAGGAAAATAGGCTAACAAGTCACTATGTAACATAAACTAACTGGTGGGGGTAACCTAGAGTTCTAATCACATCAAGGGTAACTACAATTGTAGGAAATCATGACCGGAACTAACCTAGCGATCTCATGAACCATCAAGATAAGGGTGAAGGTAATAATAATAAAACACTGGGATCATGATTACAAGGGAAAATAGAGTAGTTGGTCAAGTTATACAATTGAGGTAAGCATAAGAAATAACTCAAAAAGCATAAAGTAAAGATCTAACTACAACGTAATTGAATCCTCATTATAAGCCCAGAAGGTACAATCTACAACAAACAAACCTAACCGGACTCCCATAAGCCCGAAAGGTACAAACAATAATAAATAGATCCAACCGGACCTCCATAAGTCCAGAGGATGCAAACAACAGACAATAGTGACTAACAATCAACCTAATGGGGTAATGCAGGTGGAATCGTGCCATGAGATGCCATATGATTTTTGCTAATTAAGTGCCAATAGTACTGTATACTCCTCCTCCAACCATAGCTTGCAAAGGCAGGACCCATGGGGGATTCGTGAAATTCGTATACCAGTTCTGAACCGTATCTCAATAATCATGTCATGATGATAATCAGTAAAAACCACTCGGAACACGAATCTCCTCAGGCATGCAAGTTTAAAATATAAGTAAAACCACTCGAAACACTTTCCCTCGGGTATGCAAGTTTAAAATATAAGTAAAACTACCTGAAATACTTTCCCTCGGACATGCAAGTTTAAAATCAGATCAGTATTTCATAAATATACCAAATTTTTCATAAGAAAGTCAAAGTACTAAAAATTTCTCAAAAATCCATTTCTGAAATTGAAAATAGTGGTTTAAACTAAGCTTTTCATATGCCATGAAGAAAACAACCATAATACAATAACATAGATGGATAATTACGTCAATTATCACTACCAACTCTAATTAACCCACACCTAGAATTCCAAGGTCTACTAACTAACAAAATGTTACAATCCTAGAGAAATGACCTAGAAGGATTCAACTAATTATAAACTTTCAAGGAAAACTCACTTAAAACACACATCTGGCTAAAACTAGTCTAAGGCACACAACCAACCAAATCAAACTAAAATATGTAATTTACTAAAGTCAAGCTAAGGCAAGTCGTACTCACCTGGAGTTTTGTCCCGTCTAACTACCATGGTCTCGGATCCATAATCTCATTTCATAAGAAGGCAAATATAAGACGATAATCACGAGGTCAAGGGGAGAAAGACTACTCAACCGTGTACTTCTACCCCAGCCTATAATAAGGATATCAAATCTATCCTTAAGTCTACAGCCCAATCACAATTAGATTAACCGGCAACCTGAGATTAAGGTAAGGTACGAACAAAGCGAGTTAAAATAAGGGCGAAACATACTGACATGAAGTCCAGCTAAACTAGCATCCACAACCTTGGGCCCATAAATTCACAATATACAGAATAAGAAGAATGAAAAAAAATATGATAAATGAACATCAAACAGAAAGCACCCTATCTACCACGAAGTCCATTTCTAACTCTATAATAAGGATGTCAAACTTAACCACCTCAAACTCGCAAATAACATAGCTAAGCTAAGACAAGCAATTCTAATCCTAAAGATACTACTCCATCCATGCAGAACCTTAGAGGAATGAGAATAACCTAAACTAAGGAACCCAACCCCAACTTTAAGCTAAAGAAATGAAATCGGCTATAAGAATCATAATCACCTAATCATCATAACCAAACCACAATATCCCTCCCAACAATTAGCAAACTACCATACCAGTACTTTAAACGAGCTAAGTCTAAAAGAAGGTAAGCCGTAATCTACTTGAAAGCCGAACACTCTCGCACAATTCACATGACCGAAGCCTATCTCCCCCGAGAAGCCTCTGAAAGATGCCACGCTATCATAAACATGATCTAGGTGTCAAGACAAGAATAATAAAACCCATATTGATATACGAACTTTTGGGCCGAAAATCGAGTCCAAAAATGACCCTCAGGGCCCGCTTAACAAAATAGAAATTAAAAACCACAATTATGTTCCTCATGGAACGAGGATCAGATGGTCAAAATTTGAGCATGATCCTCCATCAAATTCAAGCTCAAAACAACCCAAAAAGTCCTAGAACAAGTCAAGAATTATGCATGGAATTAAACGAAATTGGAGCCGAAAACTTACGTATATAAGACGAAAAAATGGTCGTGGACGAGGACCAAACAATTCCAAGCTTTGGTCAATGAACCCTCAACAATTTCAGAGCTCTAAGCTCTCAGCAATGGAGGAAATTTCGGAGAAAATGAGATAAAAATAAAGAGGGGGATTTATATACTGCCAGGGATTTCTTTATCGTGATCGCGAAAAAAAACCTCGCGATCGCGATGACCAAGCTGGTTGGTTCATCGTGATCACGACGGTCAGTCACGTGATCGCAAAGAATAAAAGGGTCGGGTCCACTGGACCCTTCATCGCTATCGCGAGAAAAACCCTCGCGATCGCGATGGTCAAAAAGTCAGACCATCGTGATCCCGATGGTCTTCTTCGAGATCGCGATGAATAAATTTCTGTCATACCAGCAACTGAAAACCAACAGTTCATTAAGGCTAAAATTTCACCGGATGGACCCTGGAGATTCATTCGAAAACCCGTGAACACAAACCAATATGCTACCCAATTGAAAATGACATTCTGGACTCAACAAAATTGACAAATTTCTCAACGGAGATTGTTTCGATGAAAAGTGGGTCCTACACCCACAAACTCTGTTTTAGCCAAAAACTAACTCATAGCCCAAAATGAGTTTGGAAGCCTCGGGATTTGAACCAAAAGTCCCACTAGTCCAAAGTCTATGCTTCGGAGCTATCGGTGCTGACAAAATTCTCATTCGTGCCTGTTTAATCTGAATGTTGACCAAAGTCAACCCTTTCAACCTTAAGAGTTTCAAAACAGGAAAACTCTTCTAAACCACGAACGAACAATCGGGGAACTGAACCGTCAGTCCAGGCAAGTCACAGATGACCTGTAGCCACTACGGGAAAGCTCGAAACGCTTAAAACGCATGAAAACCAAGAAATGACCTGGAGGGTCATTTACACTCTTTGTCTAGGATTTAATTTTCCTTGTTCTGAATAAATGAACAATAAATATGAGATCCCGAACCCTTTTCAAGAATATGAGAATAAAGTTGGAATTAAGAAGATTTTAATTCCAAATACAACGCATATGTTTATAAAAAATGAGCACAATTTAATGGACAAATGAAGGAAGATTCTACACGTCTAGCTTCTAAAGGTTTGTAACCATGTCGAACATCGATCCACTGCTAATTATGTCTTCCTACAATATTTTGCAGACCTTTATCAGTGGATTTGGATATTAAAAGAAACAATCCTAGTTGGTAAAACTTGTGCATTCCACACGTCTAGTTACTTGTTTAAATTTTCCTAGAGAGATGAAGACAAATTCCAACAAGGAATGCCAAGTGAAATGGTGAGCAGGTTATGAAAGTTGCATCAACATATCAACCTCTTATCTACATTTATCATCACTTACGCCCCTTTTTGTTAGTGGCTTACATCATATATGCAACATTGGCTTCTTCCACCACGATGGGGCAATGGGCCCGCGCGCATACCACTTACAAAGCAAACTAGTGATGATAGACCGATATATTTATTTTTTTAGCGGAAAAGGATCAAAATATTTCTAATGGTACATATTTAATATCAAATATAAAATATACTCTTAAAGAGTTAAAAAGGTCCAAATATGCTCTTATATGATTTTCACCATTTTATTAACGAAAAAGGATCAAAATATTTCTAATGGTGATTTAACATCAAATATAAACATACTCATGAACAATTAAAAAAGTTCAAATATGCTCCTACGTGGCTTCCCCTGTTAGTGCAAAGGCATATTTGAACCTTTTTTATGATTCAGGAATATATTTGAAACAAATAATAATGCTAGGAGCATTTATGGATCAATAGGTTAATGAAGGACAAATACGAAACAAATCACCAACGTTAAGGATATTTGTTTCATCCTTTTTTCTTTTTTTTATAAGAAAAAAAATAAAGTAACATAAACATTTACAACCAAGGCTTATAGTCTAGTTGTATGTGTGAGTCTTCTAAACATTTCCATTACACTCTTCTCCTTCCTTGATCCTCTATTATAAGCATTAATTACTAACTTTAAAAAAAATAACTTACTTGCTATCAGTTAAAATACAAATAACATAAAAAATTCTTACACTAATACTATCAACTTATATAAAAGGGACCCCCAATGTAATGGAGTACACACATATTTATACATATATTTTTAAAAGATCCTTTCCCTTTATGCCTTTCAAGCGAATACTTCCCAGTATAAATATCACCCCATGTACACAAACACTATGTACCAACAAATTAGGTGAGTCAAGAAAAAGGCTAAGCTAGCTAGGGAGACAGTTCAGAAGAGGAAAGAGCAAAATGATGGCGCAAAAAGAAATGAGAAAAGGACCATGGACAGAACAAGAGGATGTTCAGCTAGCATTTTATGTGAACTTGTTTGGAGATCGACGATGGGATTTCTTAGCCAAAGTTTCAGGTTTTTAAGGTTGGAGGGAGACATATAAATTAGGTAGGCTTGTCTTGGACATGAAACCCTATATTTCATCGAAAAAATTCTAACTCTTTTTCTTTTGTATACAATTTTGTTGTATAAATAGGTTTGAGAAGAACAGGAAAGAGTTGCAGATTACGTTGGGTGAATTATTTGGATCCTGGTCTCAAACGAGGAAAGATGACTCCTCAAGAAGAACGTCTTATTCTTGAACTACACTCCAAATGGGGAAATAGGTTTGATTTCTTCAAACTTCTTTTCTTAATACATAGGAGGGCTAGAACTTGAATACTCTGGGCTGTGAGTTACAAAAATGAATTTTGAAATGTATACTTAATTCTATATACACTTTCTTTACACATTTAAAACTGATTTAAATCCGAAAATCCATCGTTGGATTGGCCACTTGGGGCGGAGACATTTAAAGAAATTTTCATCCAAAAATAATACTGGAAAAATAGGGTAAAAACAAAGTCTTTTGTATATATATATATAAACCTCTTTAACATAAGGAAATCATCTAGTATAGTGACAAAGATAAAGATGGTTCAAAAATTAATTTAGGTCGTAAGTCAAAATCCCATGTGACATTTTTGTATTTTCTAATTAGTTCTCTTGTTAGAATTTCTAACCGTGACTATACATAATTTATATTCCTTCTTGTACTTAGATGGTCAAGAATTGCAAGGGAAGTGCCGGGAAGAACTGACAATGAAATCAAGAATTACTGGAGAACCCACACTAGGAAGAAGGCTCAAGATGAGAGGAAACACAAGGCTTCTATTATTTCTCCATCGTCTTCGTCCTTCTCCAACTCTTCATCTTTTTCTTCCAACAGTCCTGATGTGGACTTCACGCCCATTATGGAAAACAACGAAAGGAACTTCTACGATACAGGTGGACTTCAAAAGAAAGTTGTTGACCACGAGAAAGGAAAAAACATGAAGGTGCACTCCATGGATGATATATGGAAAGACATTGAATTATCAGAGGAAAATGAAACAATGTGTAAACCAATTATGCCATCACCTATATGGGATTACTGCCCAAACACACTATGGATGACTGATGAAGAAGAAACTAAGACGTTTCCTAAGTTTTATTTCATGGACAAACAGGATGACACATTTTTTGGCTAACTAAGGGTTATTTATTTGAAGGCTATTTGTTTTTAGAGTTGGTGTAGCTATTGAGAGATGAGTTTGTAGCTCTAACATGTAAAATCATAAAGTCACTTTGAATCTCCTTTGGTACTCTTAAAACTTACAAACACAACTCTAGGATCCCCACTGAAATAAATTGGTTGAAGTCTATTGTTCACTTCCTATAATAAATAGCGCCATTTGTTTCTGAATTTATGTACATCAGTTTATAAATAGTGATTGAAAATAGTCTATAAGAAAAATAAAGTTTGAACAGTGCTATAATGAGATGTACAATAAAAATAGGTATCTTTTTGAGTTTGTAGTAGTCTTTTGAGATTACCAAATGTGTTCAAATTTTCACTATAGTGGTATTGTGTTGCTTTTCTCTAGTATAATACTTTTCATGTTAAAAACTTGATGTCCTTGTTATTTACTTGAAAAATTTTCTATGTGGGGTATTAGTTTTCAACAACACGGTATCAGTCCCATAAAAATAGTGTTCCTCTGTCTTTCTATAGTACTCCTGTCTTACAAAAAAAAAAAAAAAAAAATGGTGTCTATAAATGAAATTTTTGTTGGTTTTCAAGATGTCTAGAAAACTATAGACAGAGGGTATATGAATCCTGATAATGATGACACTTTGTCTTAAAACAAAAAAGTTATCTTGAAAAAAATAAAGAATAAGGATTAACAAACCCTCACTCTCATCCACAAATGCTGGGATGAAACCACGTTTGAGAAGATGGTTGATACAACCCCCTCAAAGAAAGTTTGAGAGATCTTATAAATTTCTCTCCAAGGAATTGATAATGAAGAAGGTAAAGCTTAAAACACTTATGGTTGATTATAAAGTTTTAAAAATGATAGAATCCAATCCATCTAAGTTATTGTTTAAAAGTGATGGTTGTTATGAATAAATTAAGAAAGTATGGGGGAGAAAGTAGACGATGTATGTGTGGTAAAAAAGATCTTTCACTCTTTAACACTTTAGTTTGATTATGGTGTGGTCTTTAATATTGAAAAGTCCAAAGATTTAAACTCTATATCCTGTGGACCAATTGAAGGGTTCTTTACAAGCCCGTGAAATATTGATCAAGAGGAGACGAGAGTCAATGTAGCAACTTCATAAAACCAAACATCCTTCAAAGATTATGAAGGTAAAAAGAGCTATAGAGGGAATGGACAAGGAATATAGGTCATGAAAGAGGAAGAAATAGTGACAACAACTTCAACAACGAAGATAAAAATCACAAACCTTTCATGGTCGTGGTTGTGAAAAAAGAGGAGGAAGACGACACAGTACTTTTAAGAAATGAAAGAAAGAAGATATGATAAATCTAAAGGGAGTCATTTAATTATCATATATTTAGTCATTATTCTTGAAAATATCATAGAAATGTTGAAGACAAAACTAACTTTGTGGATGACTAGAAAAAAAGAAGGACAGGGCAACATTTGGCACTCAAAGAAGAAGAAAAGGATGACTGTAACTCATCGTACTTGAATAATAAAGCAAGTAATCATATGTGAGATGCAAACACAAGCGTGTGGAGATTAATAAAATGATGAGAGATAATTATTTTCTTGGAGATACCTCAAATTTTTAAATTGAAGGGATAAGTAGAATTCTAATCTCCTCTAAAGTTAGTGGCCATAAATTGATTAAAAATGTTTATTATGTGCCAAAACTGAAAATAATATTTTGAATTGGCCAACTTGTTGAAAAGGATATGATATTCATATGAAAAAATGCATCATTGGCCTAGAGATCATTCAAGTGGAAATTTAATCGCTAAAGTACATATGACAAAAAATAGATTATATTTTGTAAATTCTTAAGACAATTGATGCAAAGTGTTTATATGCTAATGTGCAAGATAAATTATGACGTTGATAAATGCAATTTGAGCACTTGATTTTTAAAGCACTGAAGTTAATGAAGGAAAAAAACATGGTGCATGAGATCCCTTCAATCAACCATCCTAATAAGTTGTGTGGAGCTTAAATTTTTGAAAAATATATACGAGGAGTTTCTCATAGGAGGCCATGGAGCAACCAAATCACTCCAACTTGTGCGTGCCGATGTGTGTGGGCCAATCAATCCACCTTCTTTTAATAAAAATAAATTTTCTTGCTCTTCCTTGATGACTTTAGTAGAAGATTGGTTTCTTTTTTGAAGTATTTGTTGCTTTTTAAATATTTAAAATATTTGTAGAAATAGAGTGTGGCTATAAACTAAAAGCTTAACGAATTTAATGACTTCAGTCAGTCTCATGGAATTCGTCGCCTCTTATTGTACCTTACTTAGCATAATAAAATAAAATTACGAAGAGAAATAAAGAGTAAAATAATTATTAATATGACTAGACGTATGATGAAAGCTAAAAATATGTGAAAGGAATTTTGGGCCGAGCTTTTTTTCTTTAACAGTCTTTTTAGCAATAGGTCTCCAACAATAAATGTTAGAGACCAAACCCTTAAAGAAGCATGGAGTGGAAAAGAACAAATGTGAAGCACTTTTGAGTACATTGTATTTGTTAATCGTCAAAATACATTAATATTGAATAGGTTTTTTATAGATTCAGGTACTTACATTGAGAGCATTGTAAGAACACAAAGCAAGAAACAATAATTCCCTTGAGCAATAGATAGAAATATTGATGAACCAAGTCTGAATCAATTGAAGTTCACTTCAGCTCTTTAGTTTGTCTAATTCTTGTAATAGATATTTTGAGTTGTAACATGATTTTCTTATTTCAAAAGCATTTGTAGATACATACTTTCAAAGTTGAGCTGTTACTTTTGAGATAAAGTCAGCTTGAAGATTTGGCTACAATTAGAGTTAATTGTGAGTTATTTAGTGGAGGATGTAGTCTCCTGTAACCTTAAACTTCTCGTTGTTTTAATAATGTTTTGAGAGAGAAATTCTTGAAGAGGGTCGTATTGTTATTTTCTTGAGCAAGGAGATTTTTCATGCAAAAATCTCTATGCTATTTATTTTTAAATGTTACTTGCTACACGAGTTAGTTGAATCACCATAGAAAACATGTTTCTTGTAATTAAGTTCAACTGATAGGGTATTTTTATAGGAAAACTTTAATAGGTTAAATATTTGTCAAGACACTGTTTAACCCCCACCACCAGTGCCTAAGTGGTGTATTTAACTAACGTTAGATTCACTCCTTCTGTTAGACCCCGTTCTAAGTAAGCAAGGACATGGCAAGGACTTATGCATTTGACTTGACATGTTGGCATATGCAATGTATGTTGGCTGAGCGACTAAGTGTTAGTGGCAGCTAAGTCTAGGTTGCTTGAGTGTTGGCAAGGCAGCTTAGAGGCATGAATGCAAAACAGGAGCATGGCACCTATGGGGCATGCGTGCCGGTAGTGGCATCGGCTAGGCAGGCAGGCAGTGGCGTGCAGGCAGTGGCATTGGCTAGATGATGGCAAGGCTTGACTGTGGCGCGAAGGCATGGCAAGGCAGAAGCTGAAAAATATTCTAAGTGTTGGCAAGTAGCAGAATTATTCTAAGTGTTGGGCATGAGAAATTTGGGCTAAGGCACAAGACTGTCAATGTGTGTGGCACATGGGGCAGTTGAGTTAAATTCGAAATTCAAATGTTTCTAAGTGTTAGATAATATTTTTGTACTTAGTTTATTTTGGTATAAAAATCTGTATAGGCCATGTGCTAGTCATGTGAGCAGTTGTAACTGCCTTTGTGCAGATTTATATGTAAGCAGAATTTGGCTAAGGCATTATCCAATTTTGAGAGTGTAAATGTCTTAATGAAAATTTGTGTGTGTCCTTTGTATTGTGCTGCGAGTATCAATAAAAGGTTGGTGATTCGTTCCTGTAAAGACTTGTGTTCTTACTGCTTTAGTGTTGTCAAAATCTGTACAAGTCTAAAAGACTTGTGTGCGTTGAGTAGGCTGAAGTCGTGCAGTGAGTGTGTGACTGTCGTGCAGTGGTACCAAAGAAAAATCGACCCTGTATCACCTTCCATCTTGAACCTCTCCCATTGTATGATAAGTATGTATTTCACTTCCCAATGACCTTTCCACCCTCATGTGGATTTGTATGCTCCTTTGGGTCCAGTTAAATACCAACTAAGCTCCTAATCTAAGATTAAAATTCTTAATCTTTACAAATTAGCAGTGAAATGAAAGATGATGGTAATTAGAATAATCAAGCCAATTATCCACCTAAGCAAATTGAATCTCTTTGACCTAGATAAAACAAGCCATTTTCGATATTGAAAAGTGGCATCATTAACCTCATAAGCGAAGAGTCGTTTGCAAGAAGACTCGTGATATATTTTGCATTTCTACTCTTTAATGGACCAAGTTAAATTATTTATTTCACTGTGATAACTTAATGAGAATCGAGACAAGTAAAAATAATGACAAAGTATTTTTACGTGAAAACCATCCAACTCACAAAGATGAAAAATCACGACCTACATCTTTGTAGGATTTTTTTCCAAATTTCACTAAACCAATGGGCTTAAACAGAATTCAGATTACAACGTCTCTTGCAATCTATGAACTAACTCTAATTCTTAAAATTCAACAATCAACAAGATCGTCAAACCCACTACAAGTTATCCCCAACTTTAATAAGTTAACACACACTTCAATATTGCTTTCTAAACACAAATCTAGAAAAACAATAAATAACAACCCAATTGAACTTCCTAATACACATCAACTAGGCTAGAAGACTGCAAAACATATGACTATGAAATAGTTTCTTCAAAATGGTTCTTTGGATCAGGTGCACTTTGATTATCAGACACTCTCTCAAATATTGCTCTTGCTTATCTGATTGTGTTATATGCCTTTCTCTCAGTATAAGTGTGTGAGTCTCTTTGTCGAAGACCTTGTATATTTATAGCTCTTAGTCGTGCTTCTCAGTCCACTAAGAAATATTGCTTGGATGCTTGAGTTTGTAGACTCTGTCCTGAATATGCTTTGTACAGACTGCGTGATCTTTTCTACTTGAGACTTTCTTTACTTTAAAGAGTCTTTATACAAGTTGGACTTTGGCTATTGAAAAATGTATCAACCACATATTTCATTTACTTGTTCCATCACTTTGTCAATCATCAAAATATATCGAACTCAACAACTTGTGTAGTAGGCACATTTTTGATAAGGACTCAATCGTTAGAAACAATCCAAGTTGAATCTACGGAAGTGAGACTCTCTATCATCTTAATTTTTGAAATTAATATTATATATTGGATAGTTAGTGATGTTCATAGAAAAGCCAAGATAAATAAATAGGAATGTGGGAAAGGTTTGATGACTCCTCGACATCCTTATCTTTCGATGCAATTTAAAAGGACACAAATGGCTGAAGCTATGATAAGATTGCACACATTTCCTTTCGAGGCCTATCAGAACATATTATATAGAATAGTGCCCTCCTTAATTATTTATCTTTAGAGTATCTGCTTGTAAGTGCTAACATAAACTTCTGACAGAAATTAATTGATTAATGATATGATTGTGAACTGAGGTATATGGATTAATCCTTGGGCATATTTTATTATCTTTTTATTGCTACTAGAAGTGTCCAAGCAACACTTCATCAATGCTTTCAGGGCTTAGTGAGCGTTGTTACACTCATGTATAATTTCCTTTCGGAGCCTATAATGGAGACAAACACTGCAAATGATTTTGCCGATAGAGGACAAAACATTAACCAACATACATTCTTTTGATTTAACCATGTGTCCATGTGTATGTTCTAGTATCAATTATTGAAACAACCCATTCTTGATTAGCTACGGATGTAATTTTTGTATAAAAATCTGTAATATGGTGATTAATATCAACCATCCAACGTTGTTGAGGCTAAGATTTATGTTCTCTTCCGTGTAATTATAACTTTTTGATATATATACAGGTTAGGAGTCGTGCCTAATTGCTTCATCATATAGATGAATCTTTTTTTTGGTTTTTTTTTGGGGTTGTGGGGGGGGGGGGGGGGCACATTCTTGATTTCAACACCAAAAAATCAAAGTTAAAAGAGAGTACATTTTCAATTAGTACCTTTTCTTTTTTAATTAGTACTTAGTTGTAAGCATCTTTCATATAACTACTACCGACGGATTATTGTTTGAAATTAAATGAAAAATAAGATCTAGAGAAAGAAGTTGGAGAGAGATAAACTTTATTTATCTTGAAATTGATGTACAAAATGGATTGATTAAGCTTTTTATTTATAAAAGAAAGGTAGTTATTGCGAGATTTTTCAGGAAGATATTGCAAGGATTTTCAGAAACTAATTGCAAACTGTCTGCTTGAGCTATTTCACTACTAGGAAAACAAGAATAGTGCCGACAAATTTTATTGTTGAACAACAGAATTTATTGCTAATTTTATTTAGATACAAATTAGTGATAGCTTATCAAAAAAAAATTATTAGCTACGAGCAATTTAGCCACAAAATTGATATCTAATTTTAATTTTCTTGGAGTGCTTACAAATTATATGCTTGGTTGCAAGCTTGAGAAGCTACTACAATGCTTTTTAGGGAGCTACTTGCAAACTGTAACTACTCTCAAACTACTTGCAAGTTACTTGCTCGATTACAAGTTTTTTCAGAATGAATACTTAAATGGATATTCACAATACAATATTTTTATATTATAACACGGATAACTTAATAATATTATAAGTTTCATATATAACTATTATGAAGGGGAGTCTTAGAGTAGCTTGTAAAGTTACTTTTATATAATTAGAAGATCACGGGTTCAAATCTTGAAAACAACCTCTTACACAAATACAAGATAAGACTACGCTTGCACATGAAGGACACTTTAGTACACCAAACTATCCTTTTTCCATATATAACTACTACCGACGGTTTGTTCTTAGAAATTAAATGAAAAGGAACTCAATAATATAATAGTAGAAAAGGTACCTAAAATATTTACCTATTTCATCCAGCTGGTTCCAAAGAAAATGTGTCGACGAACTAAGTGCTATTTTATTCTTTACACCATTAAGACCTCTTCAAATGTCAAGTGGTAGCTAATACCAAGTATCATAAAGTTATTGGTCTTTGCTTTTTTCACATATGATGACCCATCACATCAGTAAAGAATAAAAACAAATTGAAATAAAACCAAATAATATTGCATGACATTTTCAATCGTGAAGATTTTATTACTAATATATACTGACCACAAAAATAAGTATACGTGGCCAACATGATTTCAGCAATGTCTTAATTGGAGATATAGACACTAAGGTTAACGGTTTGAAAGCCTTCATGCATCGTCAGTGCGCAACACACTATCTATTAGCAAGAATGGTCCTCGTCAATCTATATAGATTTTTTAATCTTTCCACTGCTTTAGATGAAAAAAGAAAAGAAAAAAAACTTCAAATTCACTTTAAGGGAAACATGATTTGAAATCACACATTCATTTAATGTTAAATAATTATTTGAACATGCAACTTAGATTTATTAAATTGTATATGTATGGGGTAAGACTGGTCTAAGACAGTGGCAACAATCGGATAGCCCGTTGGGGTCATATCGATCTAAAGGGCAAATGTCTTCAAGAGGCATTTTCGAGAACATCGACGATAGAGAACATCTTCTCGTGCGAGAAAGAATTCTGAAGGCTAGCTGCCCACACTCACATGGAGCTAGGGACAAATTAGAGATAAACTGGTCAGATTGCATACGGACTCAGACGAGCTCGTACGAAGTTGCACAGTGCAGAAGAATTAGCTGGCGCAGCCAACGAATAGGATGTGTGGCGCATGTACATAGGCTTAGGTACCGTAGGGTTTAAGTAGCATATTCTGATTGGCAAAGCCTAATATTGTAACCTATAAATAACCATCTCTAATCACTTGTAAAAGCACCTTCTGCCCTACTCTCTCTCTCTCTCCCAAGCAATACAATAGTTTCTTAGTCTCCAAGTATCTCTTTTTTTTTCCTGTGTGTTTTCTTAGTTGTTCATATTGTTAGGCGTCGCTCTCGAGGATGCTCAGATCCATCTCGAACACATCTAGATTTGTTTTATTTACCTTGCTTATCTTGCTTATTTGATATAATGTGTGTTTCTTTTACTTTCTAGTAATTGATTAACTAACAAATCGAACCTAAAATAAGGTTAAATCGTAATACGTGCTCTTGACTCACCTACAAATTCAACTGTTCCAAATCTAGGGTAAACAGTTTGGCGTCCACCATGGACCTAAGCAACTATGTGGATTCAATCTTGCTTTTTCTTTGTTAGGTGTCTCTATTTTTTTTTTGCAAGCGATGGTAGCATGGCAAACAACAGAGGATAAGTAAAAATTGTAGGTGTAGCTGAGGAGGTAGAAAGGGCCATGCTCCCAGGTCAGACCGACTCCAGCGGAAAGACTACCACCTAAACTGAGTGGATCCGCTTCATGACGTGGATTTGACAAACGTGAACATTCAAAAGCAGAACCGCAGAACGGTCCACGATGAGGAGGAGACACAGGAAATGATGGTTGGCCTGGAGGGCCTCCAAAAGATCCTTGAAAGTTTTGCTAACTCTCAAAGAGAGTTGGTGGAAATAATGGAAGCTCATGACAAGAGGATGGATGAACTCTGAGGCAGTTTGGCCCGAAGGGCTCCAAATTCTTTGAGGAGAAATAAGCGAGACGACCATGAAGAACTTGATGGTAGCTCTAAAGACCGTGAGGCTGAGAAAGCTGTGACCAGATCCGTAACTTCAACCATCGAGCTAGTAGCTATGATGAAGTTATGGAAAGAAGAGATAAAGTTTGACTACAACAAACTTTAATCTCGAATTAATTGCATTTTGAGGGTCCCTCCAACCATCAAAGGTCCGAACTCAAAGAGTTATACTAGGGTGCCATACATGGTCACCGCGGTGACTCGGCTTATCTCGAAGAGCTTCAAGATGTTGGATATCCCCAGATACAATGGAACTATGGACCCCAGGAGTATTTATTGTCCTTCGCAATGGCTTTGAACGATAATGACATGACAAAGGAGGAGGCTGAGTCAGTGATGGAGAAGAAGTTTGGAGATACCCTATCAGGAGGGACTCTAGTACCTAAGAACTCTATTGATTCTTTTAACATATTGGCAGATAGCTTCATCAAGGCTCATGTCGGAGCGATAAAAGTGCAACCTCGAAGGAGGGATATTTTCAAAATTGAGCAAGGGGACATAGAGTTGCTCTGGGAGATTTTTATATGGTTCCAGAAGGAGACGATGTAGGTGTTAGTGATTCCAAATGAGTGGAAGGCTGAAACCTTCACTAAGGGGTTGAACCTCGAGAGCTTAATCACCTCATTCATATGTTGAAGGAAAGCCTGATGGAGTTTAGGGTCACAAGGTGGGAAGATGTCCACAGTCACTACGAGTCCAAAACCTGAATTGAGAATGATTACAAGAGAGTCATTTTCAAGGCTCCACGGGGATGGAACGAGCAAAAGCCTATGAAGAACCCATGGTACACTTGTGAAAGGGAGGCCTGAGGTTCTTAACAATAGGTAAACCTAAAATCCTTTCAAGAGAGATATGCACCTTATGCTATTGATGTAAAAGCCCGTACGAGTAGACATGGCATCTTATACACCCCAAAGCAATCTCTTCCCAAGAAGAAGGGAGACAACGACTCCCAGTGAAAGAGTTTGCAGGCCTAGGAACCGACGAAACCAACTGTATTAGTTGTTGATGGAGTCACCCCTCTCTCAGAGTATTGCTTCACAGTCAGCCTAGTGGATTTGGTCTCGTCCATTCTTACATCAAGGGGGTCACATTCTCAAAACCTATTTGCTTGAGCCTTGGCTCGAGAAACCTGAACTAATGGTGCATGTTCCACTGGACTCATAGCCATGATACTATCAACTGCCAACACTTTAGGGAAGCAGTTGTAAAGTTGTTAAAAGACGGACACTTGCGAGAGTTCTTAAGTGATCAAGCCAATAACAATTATAGAAAAGGAGCCAAAGGAAATAAACAGCACCTCAACCTAGGAGCATCCTAAAAACTGATAAACTGAGCGCCTCTTGGAGGGGTAACAGGTATGTTCACTTTCCCAACTATTTCTCTATATGTGTTGTCTTTTCTCTTTTATGTTGCTTCAGGTTTTCGGGGATAGTTTCCTCGTTGCTATGAAGGGAACAAACCCTCTGGCAGAGTAAAACTTGGCAACTGCAATCAACTACAATAGAACTCTCTTAGAGCCAACAGGTATGGAAGAACCCAACAATCACGAGGCAACTCATATGCGTGGAAAGACACGCTACACTCTTTTTCCATTCGATTAGTTTTTTATCTCCCATTGGGTTCTTACTAGCAATATTATTAATGAGGTAGCAGTAGGGACTTCCGAGAGGATCTTAGGTTTTTTCCTTTGTGTTTCACATTGTAGTTCAGTCGCTAGGCCTAAAAAGCAATAATATGAATAAAAACACACAGTTATGGGAAACTAAGCTTCTATCCTATTATAAATGTGGAATTCAGTAAGATCCCTAACATTAAAAACTATCTCCTAAATGCGAGCACAATATTCCAATGGCACTTGAAAGCCGAAACCCCTAAAATATGGGGAAAATCTCACTTTGAGCAAGAAAGGAGAAACGAGTCCAAGTTAGAGATCCAGCATCTCGATTGAGAGACCCCCTATGCCCCCTCGAGTAGGGAATAAGCCACGACCTTAGGTCCCCTACTTCACTATGAAAGCACTAGGGATTGTCGTAGAGGTCAATTACGGCTACAAATCCAAGCCGAAGGCTAGCGTCTCGACTACGTGACCCTTTTATTCCCTCTAAGGGATAAGCAAAGACCTCGGATCCTCTACGACAGTGCAAAAAATCACTAGGGACTCTCAAAAAGGTCAATAACTATTTTTATATTAATGAACTAAGGACATGAATCCAACCCGAGATGTATAAACCACACACTCGCTGGAAGAGCTCATTCAACAACGCACGGACTGCTCAATTGATAGTGAAAAATTGAGGTGGAGCCAATGCGTACTTAAAGCTAACCCAATCATGAGGATCTCTCATAATAGTGTGAACATTTAAGTTCGAAAAGGTCTGAGTCAAGAATCGACTAAAAATAGAGAAATTTCTCTAAAAAAGCTACGCTCTCAAGTATCTCAGAGACGTCCGTACGTAGACGCACAACTCATAAATATAAAAGGAATCCCTCCTCAGTTATGAGGTGTATTAATCAGACCTAAAAGGTCTTTGGGCGGTTTGAAAGATAGAATCACACTGATCTAACGAGATAATTATAAAAGAAGAGCTGAAATAAAAAATTGGATAGTGACTATATTCAATCATCAAATAAGCCAACACTTACTAACCCGGCCAGAATTGCTAAAAATAGATCTCGGAAACAAGGCACACCAAAAGAACAATTTCTTGAGGGGCCTCTTGAAAGGCAACAATACACCTATCAGCGAGGAGCATTAGCCGAAGACAAGGGAGTCCCAAGTTTGGTCTTGAAGGAATATCGAGCAATGCTTTCATGACGACAAAAGAAAAAATGTATAGGCACAAAAACAAGCGTGTAGAAAGAAAATACACAAAAATCATAAAAAACGAATGAAATCCATAAGAAATTCCTTCAATTACGCTCGAAATAGGTTACAAATTACAAACAACAAGACCAATACGGGCGATACAATATAAAAATAAAAAAGGGATTACAGGAAACAAGCTAAAGTACATGTACGCCTGTGTTGGGCTGTGTAGTGACTAAGAAGTAACTCTCGGTTGCTAGAAAATCTTGAGTAGCCAATCTTGAGCAGCCGAGATTTAATAGTGCATTCTCGTGTGGATTTTAAAGTACAAAGGCACACTGCTGAATGAGCAAAGTCTTGTATGGAAAGCACTGAGAGAGGCTCAATGAGGCAGAAACCTCTAGAATGGAAGCGGGGACAGATAAGAGAAAGTTGGCCAAAATCTCAAGTTTATCTACTTGATGCAACCCAGTTTCTCAAAGACATGAGCTCCCCCCGGCTAAGGTTGCATGATTCAACCTAGATAAAGGCTTAATTAGACTACCTTCTGTCAAGGGGTTCCCTTGACAATGCCCCTCACGAGCTTGGATGTAGCTCACAACCCAAATGATCTCTTCGATAGATTGAAAGTGCCCAGATCCTAGGACTACTGAGAAAGAGAATGATTGCGTGAAAAGCCTTTTTCCACTCTCACCATTGGCCTCACCCATATGTTTTTCCTTACCCTCATTGAAAGCCTCAACAAAAATCCCTTAAATACAATGTCGGGATCAAAGACAAGGATAAGACAAAAGTTGTAGAAGGGGCAAAACATAAAGCCAAAAGGCCTAGAAGGATGAAAGAAGAACCTCGTGAATAATTACACTATCTTTTGGGATAAGAAAAGAATGTGGAACGTTAAAGAAAAGAGATTTGTGCAAAAGTGAAGGACACAGACAAAAAAATCAGGTATTATAGTACACACCCCATTCAATACGTGGGGGAAAGAAGAGTCACGGATGACTGCCACATTGTAAGCACAAATTAGGCCCATAGAGTATAAAGCAACATTTCCTAGTAAACGAGGCATTTATGTTGACCCTTCCCTTCCTTAGGGCTGATAGATCAGATTCCAAAATGGTGAATCTTTCAACTTCTTTGATTTTTCATTTAAGAAAGGAAGAAAAAAAAGAGAAAAGAAATAAAAAATTGCTACTTATTTATTTTGATAAAAGTACAAGGGTCACACCTGAAATCTCGAAAGCACAAAAGTAAAGCTAAGATTACAAGAGGCAGCAACCCCAACAACCAAGATCACTTTCCTAGCCTTTAGAGTTGTGGGCTGAGTTGCCATCGAGTTATCACCAAGCAGAAGATCATCTCTGATGATAGATGATCCCTTATCACCGGAACTCAACTGATCAGCAAGGTCAACCATGGCCTGAGACTTGGAAATTTCCTTATCGAGATTAGAGTCACTGGCCTTTATTTCTTTCAAAATTTAGACCCGAGATATTTAAGCATCTCGATCCTTCTCCAAGTCACGGCGTTCACTTCTAAGCATATCTTCCTTGCTAGGAAGGCTAACTCTCTTTTTCAGATGCTCGACCTTTGCATGATAATGAGCTGAAATAATAATGGAGGAAGCTTCTTCAGCCCAACACCATGCCTCATCACTCGCTCATTGGATGATCTCTTTTAGTTCATATGGTCTTGTCATAAGTCGTTCGATAGTATTTGCATGTGAAGCATTCTCACTCTACAAGGCTTCTGCTTCCTTGAACCAGTGGCAAGCATCACTATGATATCCCTCTTTCTTATCTCACACCAAGACCTTCTCAATCCTAAGGGCCTCGATTTCAAAGTCTCGTTGCACCAGCGATTCGACGAAGGCAAGTTGGTCTAGCATAATGGTAAAAGTCCTCTCGAGCTTGTTATACCTCAGACAAAGACTTTATTATTCCTCTAATATGCACTGAAGGCTCTTGGCAGCCTGTACACTCGCCAATATAGATCCAGAGAAAAGGATACGACAAAGGCTACTAACTTGGACAGCAGCTTGAGTAGTGTCGTTCAAAAGACACTTATTGGACACCCTGTCTATCCTCTAATGGTCATTGGGGGAAATCACAATGTTCAAGTAATTGACCACCCTCACTAGTCTCGAGAAAAGGATGGATTCATAGGGAATTTGCATTCATTCGGTACCTCGTCGGTCCTTGAACCCAGACATGATGAGAATCAGACATCACCTGTGAAGCCGGAGGTCCCGCTGAGGACTGTAACTAGACGCAGCTAACATCAGAAAAATCCATAAACCTTGAGGTTAAAACCAACAACTGGGACTCCCAGTAAAGATCAAGAAAGGGAAAGTTGTTTTACTCTACCAGTGGCAGGTGAACTAGTGCCAGCAAAGACCGTGGTAAATTGCGTCTGGAAAGCTTCTCTTTCAGCACTCTTTAGCTCGCGAAACAACCTGATCGTCTCAGTATAAGGCACGATAGAGCTGTCATCTAAGAGGACAACCTCCGGAATAGAGGTTTTAGCTTTCTCTACCACCTAAGATGATCTCTCCTTTTTATTCTCACGAATGTCCAAGATTCACTTGCAACATCATGGTCCATCATAACATTGACAAGGTGCATGGAGGTGACTATAAGGTTCTCAACCTATGAGATTAGTAGCAACCACTAGCAGAGATAGGAGTGCAGGCCCAGACATCAGACCTGTAAAGGGGGTAAAGTTTCAGGAAAAGGTAAATCCAGAAAAGTAATAGTCAACGAAAAGATGTTAAGGCACCATGACTTTTTGCTTTCCATCTAAACCATTTAGACAAATACGCCTCACGTGCGACTAGCAGTTGTAACTACGTGCATGATCTTTTGGCCCACATGTGAAACTCTCTGACCTGGCGAAGGAAGGGAATGCTTGTTGGTGGATTCCATTGAGGCACTACATCATACCCGAGAAAAATAAGGTAATACGACAAGTAAGCAGGGTAAGAAAAACAAGAAAAAAGGATACAAGCTCGAGAATCCTTACATTGTGTGTTCCAAGGAACAAAGCGGAAGACCACGGGAGAGCTCTCAAGGGTAATGGAGACAAAGCGATCGGTCCATCCCCAGTCATGAGGGTCGTCCATGCTTCCCAGACGAGACCTCCCTCTATAATGTGACAACTACAGGATCTTTCCTCGGGAAAAACATAGGGAATAAAGCATGAGTAGGTGTGTGAAAGTGAATTCCTCATTGACCAAAATAGCCAATACGCATAGGTAGGCTATGCTTCTCCACACCCCGAGGCTGAGTTGGCTTAGGCACAGCCTGAAGGTGCTACAAAATAATGTGATTACCTTGTCAACCGGGTCGCCAAGACGCATGCTTAATGGATAAGTGTAAACAAAAGAATAATCGGGTCTTGTTGAGGTGATGCTTTTGGATGAAAGAGGAGCCTCCACTCAGAACTTCTTAGAAGGCCATCCTCAATCCCACCAAACAATGATCAAATTGGGTTCTAGTGACCCAAACTCATCCATGGGATGTTCTTTCCATTTAGCGTCTTTGCTTAGCAAGACCCAAAAATTACTATTAAAGGAGTAGAGATTGGGGATAATATCATTGACAGTCGGTTCAGCGAGAGTCGACTTCCCTCTTTTCCTATTCGATGATCCTCCAGTGGCATATGCAGGAGGTAGAGAATTCAAAGTGGAACCTGCCATAGTGGAGTAAAAGATTGGAGTTGAAAGAAAAAAAATTTGTTAAACAAAAAGGACGTCTCAGAAATATGAAAAAAGCAAGACAAAGATGTCAAAGAAACCGGAAAAGATAAGAAGCAATGAAAATATTTAAGAAAAAAGCATATGAATTTTCGATCAAAACCTAGGGCATAGAGACATAGTTGAGCCACACACATGGCAAAAAAGCGATTTGCAAAATGAGAGGACGCTTCATTTCCAAAGAAAGATATGGAGCAGATGGTGGTTTTATTTTTTTTCCATCTCCCGAGAGCCACTGTGCATAGCATCTTGAAAGATGGAGGGACTATATGTATAGGGTAAAGCTAGCCAAAAACATGTGGCAACAATTGGGTATCCCATTGGGGTTCATATTGATCTAAAGAGTAAATGTCCTCGAAAGGCATTTCTGAGAACATCGATGATAGAGAACAACTTCTTGTACCAGAAAGGATTTCGAAGGCTAGCTGTACACAATGATGTGGCGCTTGGGACAAATTAGAGACAAACTAATCAGACTGCACAGAGACTCGAACAAGCTCGTACGAAGCTGCATAGCGCAGAAGTGGCACAACCCATAACGAATAAGATATGTGGCGCCTAAACATAGGACTAGGTACCATAAGACCCAAGTAGCATATTCTAATAGGCAAAGCCTAATATTATAACCTATAAATAGTCATCCCTTCTCACTTGTAAAGTCACCTTCTGCCCTACTCTCTCTCTCTCAAGAAATACAATAGTTTCTTAGTTTTCAAGTATATGTTCATACTATTAGGCGTCGCTCTCGAGGATGCTCGGATCCATCTCGAACGCGCCTAGATTTGTTCTCTTTACCTTGCTTATCTTGCTTATTTGATACTGTGTGTTTCTTTTACTTTCTAGTAATTGATTAACTAACAAATCAGACCTAAAATAAGGTTAAACTGTAACTCGTGCTCTTGACACACCTACAAATTCAACTGTACCAAATCTAGGGTAAACAATATATTTTCTCATAACATGAAAATCTCATAATATGTGAAAACTATCAAAACTTGTCCAACTCTATTACAATCTTACTAAATGAGCAAATCATATTTCATAAACAAAGTATTGAAATATCTTAAGGCAAGAAATTATAATAAATCACATATCTCTATATTCCTTTTATAAATAAATATTTGTGATTATATATTATATTACGAACTTTCAAATATACATAATTTTATAAAAATTCATTGGTCCAATAAATCAACAATAGTAGCTAGTAACTAGTTACTCTTTGATATAATCCTCATGCATTGTTCGGACAATTTCTTCACGTCGAGACTGAATCTTTTTATTAAGGCAAAACCCATTGATAGCCCCCTAAAGTTGGCACGACTTTCACTTAGACACCTTAACTTAGGGGTGTTTCTATTGAACACCTACACTACCCTAAATGTGTTCCAATTAGACAATTTTTGTACAATCAACTAGATATGTAAAGTGTGTAACACACTTTCCAATGACGTGTCAAAGTGGCAAATTAAATGACGACATGTGTCAATATATATAAAAAATAATTATTAAAAAATATATTACGAGTAAAAAAAAATATTGTTGAAACAGTTGAGATAATGCACAAGTATCCCCCTAAACTATACCCGAAGTTGCTATGACACATCTAAACTTTACGGGGGTCCTATTACCCCTCTAAACTTATTTTTTCTGTATTTTTTTGCTCAATTTTGCTGACATGGCTGCCAAGTAGCAGAATATTTTTGTGTTCCTTTTGTGCTAACTTGGCAGCCATGTCAGCACAAAAAGAGCACAAAAATACAGAAAAAATAAGTTTAGGGGGATAATAGGACCCCTGTAAAGTTTAGGTGTGTCATAGCAACTTCAGGTATAGTTTAGGGAGGTACTTGTGCCTTATCCCCAGTTTAGTTAATTACAAAAAAAAAAGTTGCATTTCAACAAAGAAAAACAGATTATTTTTTTGGTTATTACAAATAAAAATTTGTGATACTCATGACAAATCCATTTCAAACAAACATTTGAATAACTCACGTCCTTAGTAAGATTTGTTTTACCGAAAGTTCAGTATTTTGCTGAAAGTTTCAAAAATACCCATGCTTTTTTTAACCCATAGTGAAATCGGTGTCATTTGTAGCAGAGGAATTAACCCAGGTTTTAACCTTGCGATCTAGTTAATATTGCATTAAGATTTAAGAACAATTTTATAGCACAAGTTCATAGTGATTTTTAGCCTTCACTTCACAAATAATTTTGTTTGTATATATATATATATATATATATTTTGCCGAAGGCTATTCACAGGTTGTCTATTAGACATCTCTGGGGTTATATATATATATATATATATATATATATATATATATATATATATATTATCGATTTAGTTTGCCACATCAAGGATTAATGACAAGAGAGAAGAATGTTGGATATACGGTGGTGGCATTGCAGTGGCATGGTGATGGTGGAGAGTGGAGGAAGCGTTTGGAAGGACAGAAAAGAAAGAAGAAGAAATTAAAAATTAAAAATTAAAAATTATAAAATTCAAGCATTTTACGCGCTCAAAATAGGTGCACCACACACAATGTTCAAGTCAGTAAAAAACATCAAAATGACATAGTAGTGGCCTACTACGAGTGTTTAAAATGTATAAGGCTTACTTAAAATGTCTAAATAAAAAGTCGTGTCAATTTAAGGGACTGCCGATGAGTTTCATTTTTTATTAATGTAATCAAGTCATGTATAAGATAATATTGGTAAATCTCTATAATAAATAGTAATTAATAACCTTGTAAAAGGAAAATCCAGTCCCTTTATATAAGTTAACTTGCACAATTTGCAACTTAATTATAGGGAAAAGACATAAGTACTCTCCTGAATTATGACTATATTTTTCAACTACACACTTTTTCTTTTAGAAGCCCCCCTCCCCGAACAACTTTAAAATGAAACATAAATAGCCTTAAGTGTGAGGTGGCAAAGAGAGTGTACTTACTTTCTTTGGAGACATGTGAGAGAGTGTACTTTGCTCAGATCCAAACTTAAGTCTTAATCTCATTCAATGTTTTTTATTAACAATATTAAATGCAAGACAATTAATGATGCTTTCTTCCACAAGCAAACACTCTTTAAACTCTTTTGATATACATTATTTAATATAAATTAGATACATTAAATTATTATCATTTATATATTGTATATTTTATTAGTTTAGTGATTCTATTATATTATTTTAATATTTTATTAAATATATTATTGATGTGGTATATATTATTAGTATATTATTTTAATTTTATCTTAAGGGGCTATATTAGTTATACTAGATATTGGTGCATGTATTAGTATCGGTCCAATATATGTTATTTTTTTGTCTCAATTTATGTGACATAGATAATATTTGGAGAGTCAATCAAATTTTTAAAATAATTTCTAAATATTTAAGTTGTTAATTATTATGATTAATAGTTCTTTTTACATAAATTTTTAGAAAATATTATTGTCTCTGTCTCAATTTATGAGGCACTGATAAAAATTTGTAGGGTCAACCAAATTTGTTATATAGTTTTTATATATTTTAAATTTTTAATTATTATGATTTATAGTAATTTTTACGTAATTTTTAAGTAATATATGTTACTTCTTCTGTTCTAATTTATATGACATCGATAGAATTTGGAGAGTCAACTAAATTTTTATGTCTTTTAAAATGTTAACTATTATAATTTATAGTAATTTTTACGTCATTTCAAATAATATATGTTACTTCGTATGTCTCAATTTATGCGACACTGATAGAATTGAGAGTCACGCAAATTTTTAATGTCTCCTAAATATTTTAAGTTCTTAATTACTGTTTTATTTAAATTGTATATTTATTATGTTTATAAATAAATAAATTATGTATTCAGATATTGAAAAATAAACAGTTTTAATCGTTCAGTATTCAGATCTAGAGACAACAACTTAACTATTCAGATATGCATTCAGATTCAAATGTCTGAATCTTAATGAAAACAAATGAGACCTAAGTTTCTTTCTTTGTTGGCTTTCTAATAAATAATTGTGGATCAAATGGTTTAATTTTTTAAATTAAAAAACTAATAGATCGGGTACTATAATAGTATTGATAAAAACACTACTACAAATTATAATTTTTATAATAAATTAATACTCTTTTAGGCAATCTAAATTTAATTTAATTTATGTAATCTTTTTAATAGCGCCAATTACTAAAAAGGAAAAAAATAATAAAGTTTGAGTTTATTTCACAAAGAAAGAAAGGAAAATAATTTTAAAAATATATGTTTAAATTTTAATCTAATTTATTATGTCTATTAATTAATTATAAAGTATTTAATTTAATAAGAAATATGTTCATGTTAATTAGATTTTACGTTACTTTTTTTTATCTCTCACATGCCTTCAAAGAGAGTGAGTACACCCTCTTCGTCACCTCACACTTAAGGGTGTATATATATATATATATATATATATATATATATATATTCTATTTTAAAGTAGTTTAGGGAGTAATAGGACCTTCTAAAAGAAAAAATTTGTATTTGAAAATATAGCCATAGTTTAGGAGGGTATTTATGTCTTATTCCAAATTAATTAAACAAAAGAATACATTATAAAGGACAAATTAGTTTTATCGTATTTTTTTTTATACTAATAATAATTAGGTTTAAAAATTGTTACAAAAAAAAATTAAAATAGGAGAGATAAACATAACCACAAAGGAGGCAAGTTGAAAGAAATCAAACTTCAGGGGAGGTTTATGTAATCATTTTATTAGTTTTTTTTTTGTTGCTATGATGACTTTGTAGTAAACTACTATAACTTAAATGATTTTATTGATACAAAACAAACATAAGTGACTTTGGTAGAAAATTTGCTATAATTGGATCACCATCAAAATAGTTCAATAAAAATTGTAAATAACTAGCCAAACTTAATTAAATTAACGAACAGTCTAATAAATCTTAAATAATAACTAAAATCATTTTTTAATTAAGTAACCATACGTCACACTCTTAGACTACATCTTGAGCAGGATCGGCATCTAATATCATTGCAAGTCCGAGCATACCCATAACATGGCATAAATGATGGAGCACACATCTAGACATAAGCGGAACACATGATTTAAAGCATTTGAGAAAATAAATTTTGTAAAGTAGAATACTCCATATGTTATATCGCAAAATGACACAAAGGTCAAAATTTGAGTACATGACATGACTACATAATGATTGTCTATCTATCTATCTATGAAACCTTTAACATAACTGAGTACTTGAGACAAGGTCCCCAATATACCTTAAGCAATCTATCATAACTACTAAAACTAGAGACTAAGCCCCCATAAACAGAGAGGGGGCTCACCAAAAGAAGAGAATATAGAGCCTAGCGTGTTACTCAATCTTGTGTCTGCATACCTGAGTCTGCATCAATTAAAAAATACAGCGCTCTCGATCAAGGGACATAAGTATGTACTTCCACTACTGTCACCCCTAAGTATTGCATTATTTGTGAGAGTTCGTTTAGTCCATGGTCCATTGGATGGTCGGTACAAGGTAGAAGGCTGCCGGATAAGTAGAGCCTTTCAGGGACGGGTGACCTGAACCCTCTTCCTCCGGTATGCCACATACATGGCACGAATCCCGAGTTTCCTCTTACCGATAGGCATCAATCCAAAAATAGTACTATATGTAAAATGACAGAATGAAACATGAACGTACATATAAATAAAGAAATAGGATGGCCAACAAAATCATAGACATAGTTGTAACATCTTGAATTTCAAATCAGTATTTTTGCAGCACTTAAACTATTCCAGACTTATTTCCAGGAGTCCACGACTAATTCTACAGACCGTACTGTTTTGCACGATTCGCAAGGGAACCGTGGAAGCCAACCTGTAGGACCTTGACTTGCCAGGTTTCCACAAAAAAAATTATGATTCATGGAATTATTCCATGATCCGTGAACCAAACCTGTGGAAATGGTTCAAAGAGATACCAAATATCAGGAAAATAGGACGGGCAAAATCATGGTCCGTCAATCTGTTCGACGATCTGTGAAATCCAATCGTAAAATTGATTAAGAGGACTAAAAAATCTCAGAGAAGGTTGACGACTCGAATCACGACTTGTCAATCCATTTCATGGTTCGTAAAACTCTATTCGTGAAACATGAATCAGAGACTTAAAAAATCTCATAGAAGTTCGACAGTTCATACCACGGTCTGTAGACCTGGTCCATGATTTACGAAACTGACAGTACACTCGAAATTTTATGCGCATATAAAAGGATGCCTTAGCCATTTTATCATTATTTTTCACATTAGACCAATTCTCTCAGCCCTAAGAGTGCTCTCTAATCCTCTCAAGGCTAAGTAGGTCATCTCTATCATTTTCCTTGTGAATTTAGAGGTATCTAGTTCTAAACTAAGAATTCTAACATGATTACTTAACACGAAATTCTAGGGTCCTTCAAATAAATCACTCTCTAAGTTCCAAGATTAGAATTTGTAGGTTCTCTTTTCAGGTTCGGAGCAGGATATCATAGAATGAAAACTCTGTTCTTCCCTACGCCAAACTATTGAAAGCTCCAATTTATTAAAAGATTAAAGTTAGGGTTTTTACCCAAAGTTTTCTACATTTAATTTCCTTGTACCTTGGAATGTTTACTGTTAAATTCTAGTACTAAAAGTGTTGAATATTATGTCATTGTGTTTCCTTTTCATTGGAATCTATGGTTCATATTTTATTCCTATCCTATGGACCTCATGAGTTGTGTTTGTGATATTTAAAAGCATATTTTACGATGTTGTTATTATGCTTTGTTTTTCTAAGAAGTATGTCCCAAAAGTTATATTTTATGAAATATCTCAAGTTAAGTGTTTTAAGCTTTTAGTAGATGATTTTGTAAAGAGAGAAAGTTCAATTTAAAGAAGTTAAGCATTGAGTAAAGACTCAAAGTAAAAGTTATTTTTCATATTTCGCTAAAAATGAGATATGATAGTTATGAACATATATATTATTTTGGGAGGACTATTTAGCACCAAAATGAGTTAAGGGTTAGATAATTCAAGCCCCAAAACTACATTATCAATGTAGAATAGGATCATTTAGCAAGTCGGGTGACTTCTCTTTAGCCCAAAAGTGGTTCAGTTTAAATTCATAAGTTAAGTTCATTCTATATTCCGGCAAGGTATAGGATGACTCTGTCAACGTGGATAAGACGTTGAAGCATTATGAGATCACATGGTATTTGTCAGTTAAGAGAAACTCTCCAAGTGAAACTAAAGTTATTTTTAGTATTTCTATTGGCATATAAATTTCAGTTTATAAATTATTTTACGGCTCATTGCATATTTATGTTATGCTTACTTCAGATGTCTTATACTTCAGTCATTATTTTTGTGTTTTCATATTCAACATTGTACTTCAGTTGATCAGTATACTAGTTTTGTTTTTACTGAACTTTATTATTATATCGTGTATTTTATTTACTGATTTCATTTGGCATTGCATCATCTCATGATGCAGATTCAGGTACACAGGCTCGACAACAGGCACATCTCTAGTTATCTCATCTCCAACTTTGATGAGACCTCTTTCTTTTCAAGTGGCTCTAGTTAGTCTTGATTAGTTCATTATCCAGTTTAGAGTATAAAGATAGATCGGAGCCTTGTTCCGATAAAATATTTCTATTTGTTATGTTAGAAGCTTCATTAGATAAATTAGTAAAGATCAAATGTTTGAAGTATTTTCATTTACTTGTGCATTGAGATTTGTATAAAAGATATTTGATATATGTTTCAAAGTTAGCTAGCTCATTTATTTAAGGCTTTTGCATTTGGTTAAGTGTTCAGTTTTAGTAATAAGCAAGGCCAAGGATCCGCTCAGATCAGTAATAATGTCGAGTATCGATTACATCCAGAGTGTAGGCTCGGGACATGACAATAGCATGGAAGACGCAGGAGAATCAAGATTTTTCACCAACATGTTTTGACATTTAGGTTCTTAGTCATATGTTAGTTCCTTATGCGAGTTCATTAGTGTAACCAAAATAAACCATCATGTGAGCACATGGAGTCTGATCTCAGTCCGATCAGGTAATCTATCTCACACTTTGATAGTTCTGAGACATGATTACATGTCATGAGGATCCATAATATCCCTTACCAGAGGCACATAAAGGAGTCACCCGAAATAACAGTACGATCCTTAACCTACATCACCAAATGTAGTTTTAAATATCCATCGTTTAGATTTATGCCTTCTCGATTATCTATTTACTCCCTTAAGTTTTTATGTTCATGATTAGATCAAGGGCTCATATTCATATATTTGCACTTCGTGCATCATAACTCATAATCAAGAAAAGCATGCATGTCATAGTTCATACTCAAGAAAAATATGTCATGGTATTTAAAGTTCAATTTCTTGAGAAGGTCTATAATATAAAATCATCAAGACCATAGCCTAAGAAATCAGCAAGAAAATAATCAAAGAAATCATCAGGCTTAGTTTTCAAGAAAAAAATCATCCCTTTTTCATAATTACTAAAAATTTTGTGGAAGAACTTGTAAGAACTCATGGGATAGAAAAGATTATAGGGATTGAACATTTTTGTGAAGGGTTATTGGAGTTTTATCAAGAATCAAGAAAAGTCAAGACATGAGGATTTTGTTCTAACCATAACTTTTTCTTAGGAGGTATTCAAAATTATAAAAACATAATCGTGAGGAGTAATAAAGGTGAGGACAGCCTTACATATCTTAAACGCTGCAAAATACTTGAAGAAGAATCTTTGAAGAAGAACTCAAAAATTTCTTTCTTGAACTTTGAGATGAGTTTTCTAAGCCCTTAGATTATAGTGTAGAATCTTCCTTAGATACCTTAAGAAATTATTAGAAATGCTTAGAAATTCGTGGAAGAAGCTTACCTTGATATGGTAGGAAGAGAAAAAATATATAATCAAACTAGGGTTTGGAAACTTAGAGAATGAATAAAAAATTATCAGAAAGATACGCTTAAAAAGGCTTCAAGTATCACATGTCATAGAGGATGCTTTGCACCCAGCAGTGTGCGACTCCTTTCCTGTTGTGCACAATATTATCGTGGGATGCTAGCCTGCTCGTTTTGCGAGCCAATGGACGAGTATCACTATCAGTTCTTTCTTAAAATGTGCATAACTTCTTGTATGAAGCTCGGATTAACGAATGGTTTCATGCTTTGGAAACTAAGGACTCGTTTGGCCATAGATTTCTCAAGGAAAATTTGGGAAAAAATTTGACAAATAGTGTTTGCCCGTATAATTTATCATTATTTGGTAAAAAAAATTGGCAAATAGCCCAAATTCCTAAATACTAGAAAAAATTAATATTTGGGTCAAATCTTTAAAAATTCAAATTCTACACCAAACTTTTATCTTTTATAAAAACACCCTTTATTTGTTCAAATTCTACACCAACGAAAATCCAACTTGTTATTTGCTGCAACGAAGATTCAACTGTTATTTACTGCAATGAAAATCCAACTGACTTGTTAATTCATGAATCTTGTTACGTCGATGTTTCTATCTTGCTATGTAATACAAACTTATGGTTAGTTTTGATAGTTTTTAAAACTTATGGGTATAAATCATATTTCTTAAAAAAGTGAAATATATTTCCCAAATACTTTGGTCAAACAAGTGGTGAAATTTCACCCAAATCTTCACCCAAATAATATTTATCAAAAATATTTGAGATTCTATGGTCAAACGCTAGCTAAATTCAAAGAACTTTAATTGTGTATGTAATTCACCTCTCGCCTCCCCTTTCTCCCTCTCTCTCCCTCTCCTCTCTCACTCCTTTCTCTCCCTTAATCTTTCATCCCTCTCCCTCTCCTCTCTCACTCCTTTCTCTCCCTTAATCTTTCATCCCTCTCCTTGTCTCTCTCTCTATCATTGCATCAATTATATTCTGTCAAACACAAGGAATAAATACATAGAAAAATAAAGAAGATGCTTGTATCAACTATATAAATTGTGTCACTCTAATGGTTGTATCAACATACAATCGTGTATCAGCCTATATCAACTTGTATGAATCGAATATAATTTGTATTTTTATATGTTTATATCGTGAATCAACACAAGCGATATAAGAGTGAATGAATACAAGTGATACAACTGTATCAACCTATATGTGTCGAATACAACTTGTATCAGCTTGTGTTTTTGTATTTTTGTATCACAAATGATTATAAACGATACAAGAGCAAATGAATACAAGTGACACAACCTGTATGTATTGAATACAGCTTGTATCAGCATATATGTATCAGACTGTGTTCGTTGATACAACCTGTATTTACATTGTATCAACATGTATTCGTCCTCTCTCTAATATCTCTCCTCTCTGTATTAATATGTATCGAGTACAGCATGTATCATCCTGTCGATCAGTATAAGATTATATTCGTTGATATAATCTGTATTTCGCCAAATATAGCCTGTATTCCTCCTCTCTGTAGCATCTATCCCCTCTCTCTCTCTCTTTCAAATCTCCCTCCCCTTTCTCCTCTCTCAAACGATTGCTATAAATTGCAAATACACAAACTATAATAAATCTCTAATTATGCTCAAATGATAATCATTTTTGAAAATTCCTCCAGAAATAACCACCCAGTTGATCTCTATCTGATAAGGAGAAGGCAAAACGTATGAAAACTCATATAGCCCCTTGACCACGGCGTTTGTAGACATGGCTGCTATTTGTTAATCATTAGTGGCAACTTGATTTCTGAAAGCAATGTGATTGTTTATACACAAAAAACATACAAACAATTGTAATGTAGGATATTATAATTGTTTTCTCACACTAACTTCTCTGTCTTTCAATTAGGTGAATAACAAGCAAAAATTCTTAGGTGGCTAATATTGAGGTTCGAAACTTCAAAATTTGAAAATTGAATTTACACAATAAGCTTTGTTTCGAGTGCCTATTGTGGCTAAAGATCGGACATTGAGGAGTCTAAATCTGAAATTTAGGGTGATTTGGTATAGTTTTTTAGGTGTTTTGGATGGATCTGGTACTTGAATTCAAGGAAGAAGACGAAGTCAATTAGTTTTTGTGTAAGAGTGTATAATTTTGTATAATAATGTATATGAATATATAAACAATTCTTATAATTTTGTATAACATTTTTATATTGGGGGTAAAATATTGTATATTAATTTTTAAGCATTGTTATAAAAAGAAAAAAATGGAGTTTTGTATATTGTTATATACTGGATATATAATATTGTATATCGGATTTTTTAACCATTATTATACGAAAATATTGAGTTATCCGACTGAAAACTTAAAAACTTAATTACGTAGATGCAATATAGTGTTGTGGACTGTACTTTTGCACAATTATCCCTATTTGTTTTTACTCGAAAGGAGTTGTTATTATTTGAGGAATCCTTTCTTCTTAATGGAAGGACACAAAACTTCCTCATAAACACGACTTCAAGCATAAGTTGGAACTTCCTTAACCTCAAAACTATCTTCTTCTTTTTATTAAATTTCAATTCACATTCACCTGTTGATCACTCATTCTTCTTGGAGGAGGGTTGTTTGCCCGGGTGAATGATTCTGTCATAATGTACTTCTACCTATTATAGCATCGGTAATCAAAGTCGAGTATACATACGACGATCTTCATGCATGAATAGACGGGAGGAAAGAAAGGACGGTAGTTATACATATATAAGTAGCATTCCTTATGGCCACTCAGCTTTATATTTGCAATTTGTTTTGTATATTTTCTATAGAATTTAATATCTTATCGTATCATACAAAATAGGTAGCATCGGTAACGAAGTTCAGCATATATACGACGATCTTCATGCGTGAATAGGTGGGAGGAAAGAAAGGACAATAGTTATACCTATATAAGTATCATTCCTTATGGCCACTCAGCTTTATATTTGCAATTTGTTTTGTATTATCTATTGAATTTAATATCTTATCATATCATACAAAATTTGTTTTGCAAGTCCAAAAGAATTTGCATGAGTTAATTAGTGTTGTTTTGGGTCATTCCTCCTTAATATATGCCATGTGGAATAGCATATATATAGGTTTCCTAATTACTACTATCTTTGTTGCCTAATAATTCTTAGTACGAGGTCTCAAAGATGCCATGTAATTAGCATACCTACTTATCTAATTAAGATGATAATCTGAAAAATCAATATTTCTTGTGGTTAATTAAGATGATAAAGGTGTTAAGGTTTGCCATGAATTTCCTACTTTAATTGAATTCTACCATAAATTTGTTTTACTTCAAAAAGGTTTTCTTGGTGGAAAAGGTTTCCTTGTAGGAAAATAACTCTTCCATAATTGGTTAATCGTTTCTTGGAGAAGTTTGGACTTCTATAAATTGAAGATCCCTCTTTTCATATCACAACACAATAGCATCCATAATGTAGTCATCAAAAGAGTCTTGTTTAGGGAGAGATTTTCTCCCAGTAGTTTTTATGCTTTTTAATATTAGATTTTCATATGTAGGCCAATTGGCCAAATCATATCGAATAATATACTTTTTATCATAGTTTTCTTTGTCATCTGATTTATCACCTTTCCCAGTAGTTTTTATGCTTTTTAATATTAGTTTTTCATATGTAGGCCAATTGGCCAAATCATATCGAATAATATATTTTTTATCATAGTTTTCTTTGTCATCTGATTTATCACCTTCAAGGTTTGCAATTATAAGTTTTCGCATGATGCTCTCTCGATTTCGATCCCAACAAAAGGAACCCAAAAATCTGGAGAAAGCAAGATATATATTAAATTGGAAAAATTATGAATATTCTTTTTCAAATTTAAACGAAGGTAAACATAATATTAGTCGAGTGTTTTTCAAAAATAATTTATTTACCTTGTGAAAGTAATTAAGTATAAACTATGTGTACATTTCATCCTTCTCGAACCCTCAGCAAAAAAAAAACCATATTGAATATGTTATTGTAAAAAAAAAAGGAAAAAAACTTGAAAAGTTCCTCTAAGGGATCGTTTGGTGCATTAAATAATAATGCATATATTAGTTTTGTATATTACTAGTATCTTATTTGATACTTTTTTTCAACCTATGTATAACTAATGCACTCTATTTGATAAGATGTGTATAACTAATACATGAAAAAGCATAGTATTAGTAATGCAATGAATTCTAATGCATGTAGAGCATGATTAAAGACATAATTGCTCCTCAAAATTTTTCACGTCCTTTCCACGTTTGTAAACAAATATTTTTTACAAAAATTATACCGTGACATATATTTTAATGCACCAAACCAAATAATGCATGCGAAAAATCTTAATATAATTAGTATAAGCATAATTAATATTCGCATTATTAATATAAGTATTATTGATACCGTATCAAACGACTCCTAAGTTGTTTTATTAAATAGAAAATTTGCAAATTTCAACCGATGTACAAGGGATTTGTCAAAAAACTTTTTGAGTAGATAATGATTAGAATAGTAATGCTTTGTCATATCTGAAATTTCAAGAAGTGACCCCTCAAGAAAAATGATTGTCCCAATATACAAAAATATTTTAAACGATAAAAGTGATTAGCAAGATTTAAGTGGAAAACCATAGAAGTGGTGACATCCACGTCAGTACGTGGTTCATCATCTTTTCCTGGCCAAGTCCAGCAGCCACCACTAATTTTACCACTAAAAGGAGTCGCCATTTATTTGAATTCAATACTATTTTTGTGTTGGTATCATATAAATCACGCATTTAAGTTGTGAAAGCAGTCAATAAAATAATAAAATTATCTTTTTGTAATTTATAAAATTATGAGTTTAGGCCGTAAAAATAGTAACTAATATTTATATTATGATAGATTATTAGATCACATTCTTTGGAATATATGCAACTCTTTCTCGAACTCTAAATGAATGTGAAATGTTTTGTGCATCAAAATATTTTTTTTTAATTATTACTACTTTTGTTTTGCACTATTTAGACCCATTCAATTCAATATTATATTGGGAAAAAAATCAATATTATATTATTTAATCAATGCTTAGTATTGTATATAATTTCTATAGAATTTTAAATTAGTGTTTGATCATAGATTTTCAAATATTTTTAAAAAATTAGATTGAATAAAATTTGGATTAAAGTTTCGATACGTGTTTGGCCATAGTTTTCAGAAACATATTTCACTTTCTTAAAAAAAATTATGAAACATGATTTATATTCCTAAGTTTTAAAAACTATCAAAAATGGCTATAAATTTGGCATAAAATTATATATCAATTTTATAATAAACTAGATAATTATTATTCAAAAATTATAACACGATATTTTAATAAAAAGTGCTAATAACATAATTATCAGATACTACAATTCGTTAAATTATAATTTGTTATGAAGATTTATCGGTGCAAAAGAATAAATAATAACAACGATAGTTATAACTAGTTTTTCTTTAATATAATCTCCGCATATTCTACGAACAATCTCTTCACAATGAGCATGCATTTTCATATTAGGAGTTTTTCTAATGAGGGGAAAGGGTAGCTAGGATTAGTAGGAGTTATAAATAGATGGACTTTTTTTTATATAATATAAAAATTTGGGGTAAATTTTAAAATTTTAAAAGAACTCAACAATTATATTTTGGCTCAAAAATCACTTTTTCTTTTTGTAGATTTAATTTTGGGATTTGTTTTTTGTGGTGGGGGTGGGGGTTGCCAAAAAATAATAATTTAAAACTAGACAATTTCTATGGCCAGAAAATTTTTGTCAAAAAAATCAAAAAATGCTTGTAATATCTATGACCAAACGGGTTCTAAGTTTTTAGCAAAAACAAACGATTATTACTATTGAACATCAAATGTTGTCCAAAGGCTGATTAACAAATGATTATTACTATTATAACTAAATTGCATGTTTAAATGTTAATTTTATATCATGATTTCAAATAATGAGATTAAATCGCATGTTCAAACGCTACCTCAAAGCGAAGATATTAACACGAACAATCTTTAATTCAACAAGTTACTATCATTTATACAGATCTTCTGCTTTTACAATTATATGTTCGTTGATTCTGCATTGATATCATGAAATTCTGAGTTTCTCTAGAAAAAAAATGTTTTCAACGTTGTTTCACCAAATGGATTAAATGATGTAATATTCCACTTTCAGATATCTTCTATAGTATATCATTTTGTTTCTTAGTGGACATTTAATATATGTGTAACGTGAGCATGTTTGGTGTCTAACAAGTATAGTACGTTGAGGCTGATAAATCACTTCTTCATAGTTCTTTTTAAGCTTCTTTTTTTTCTCAATTAGAAAACGGCACTAATTCTATACCGTTGTTTAATAAAAATTACTTGTCAATGGTAGTTATGAGCTCGACATCAGAATCGGGATTGGTGAGTGAAACAGTTGGGTTAAGTTCAAAAATGGTCCTAAATTGGATTGGTCTTAATTAAATCTGTCAACTGGGCCGGTCTGACCTGAACTGGACCGGTTAGACCGTCCCAATTATTTGTCCTGATATTTTCGGGGGAGATCGGCTACAGTTCTCGGGTTCGTGGGCCGGATCGTGGGCTGGGCCGTCAAGGTCTGGCAACCCGGTAGACCGTCTTAGGTCTGAGACTGAACCTGGCCCACCGGTGCACCGGACCGGATCGGCCCGGCTATTTAATTTTTATTTTTTTTTATATATTGGTTGTAATGTAAATAGGTTGACGCAATGACAGGCCAGGCCATATGGGTCGCCTGTCACTTAGGCTAGGCCTGCCGTTTTTAGGGCCTAAAAAGGCTATGCTGAATTGTCATTTGTCAATTCAACAATTCACATTTTCAGCTTGTTGAACGTTGGTCCAATGGCTACAATGCCGTTTGGGCCAACGTTTCTTTCTTCTCCATTTTAAAAAATTCACTCATTTTTCATATATAAATACCTTCTAAAAAATTTTATTTTTACTACAAAAAACTTCTCATTCTCTCTCAATTTTCTCTCTTGGATTTTAGCAATATCTACTTTATTATTTTACTATTAACAACATCAAGTTGGAGAAAGCTCAAGTGTTCAATTCATCAATTTACGATTGCTTAATTACTTCTTTGTCTCCGATAACTTGGTATAATCATTCTATCTCTTACTTTTAATTAGTATATTATTTGTTGACTATCTATTTGTATTAAAATTGATAACACTACATTACATGATTAGACCTCAAATTTTAAATTTTAAATTAAAAAAAAAAATAGCTCATGGACCGGCCCATGAAGGCCCGCCAACAATAACCGGACCAGCCCGGTAAACCCGATCCAAAAATGGGATCCGGAGCTGGGATGGGCTGGCTGAGCAATTTGCTCAAATTAGCCGGGACTGGACCGGCCCATTTCTGCTGGACCCGGACCGGCCCACACCCGAAGACCGTTGGACAACAACTTTCACGGGCCAGGTTGACCCGGACCGGCCCGTTTGACAGTCCTAGTCTTAATATTTTGTCCCTCATAAGAAAAAAATATTTATAAAAAATGACCTTTATAAGGAGTGGTCTTGAGTTTTTGGCTTCGTTTAACAAATTTTGCCAATAAGGCAGACATTCTAACTTTTATCCGTGAAACGTTCAGGATATTTCAAGATAGTGTACTTGCATAATCGGCCAGAAGTTCTACCTTATAGAAAAAGGTTAGAACTTAAGTATGTTGCCCATCAAACATAAATTCTAACTTTTATTCATGATAAGGCAGACATTCAGGATATTTTAAGACTGTGAACCTGCTCAATTGATCAGAAGTTCTGCCTTATAGCCAAAAGTTAGAACTTAGGTAGCCCATCAGACATAAGTTTTAATTTTTGCCCATAAAGTGTAAGTTATAAAGTACTCTATAAGTTAATTAGACCTAGTGAAATAGTATAAGCTATTGCCCACGAGGCATAAGTTATTTTCTTTAAAGCCCCTGAGCTACATTTTGCCTCTAAGGCAAAAATTATAGAGTACCCCATAAGTTAACTTAGTAAAATAGTGTAAATTGTTGCCCATGGGGCATAAGTTAATTTCTGCACCAAATCTTGCCGGAATCCAACAAATCCAGCAAGAGAGCAGTCCTTCCTTTCTTCCAACTGAACCCTGGTGACTTCTACACTTGTATCTCTATTTTCCTTAATTATTTGTCCATTTGTCGGGTATTAGTGTCTTCTTGGTTGATTATTTAGAGTCGGGATTTGTGATTTCTTTGTCCTTGTGAATTTTGTTGTGTTTGCCATGTTAATTTCTTGTTTGTTGCTGTATTTAGGGTGCGATATTACTTCGCCTTGCCTAGACGTTCTTGTATGGTACTGTGGGGTTGGATTATTTGTGTTCTTGATTATTCTTGTTGTGTTCCATTTTCCCATTTTGTGATATGTTATTCTAGCCTTCTAGTTGTTATTGGTTTGCTTAGCAGTAGTTTGCTATGTCTCTTTCTGTAGATTTCACTTTCCTTAGTGGCTGTGGTGGATGATGGGAGACTAGGGTCATGTCATCGGTTAGTGTTGGGTTTGAGGTTGGGAGTGCGGGCGGGCTCGGGGTCGGGGGTGGGGTTAGGGTCAGGGGCGGGGGTTAGGAAGGGTGAGAGAGCCTGTAGGTTGAGAGTAGGGTCTTAGAATATAGGAACTTTATCGGGAAAGTCCATAGAGCTTGTTAAGATTCTTAGGAAGAGAAGGATCAATATCGCTTGTTTCCAGGAGACCAAATGGATTGGTACTAAGGCTCGGGAAGTGGACGGGTTTAAGTTGTGGTACTCTGGTTGCATGAGGAATAGAAATGGAGTAGGCATATTAGTAGATGAGGAGCTCTAAGAGCATGTGGTAGAGGTTAGGAGGGTTAACGATAGGATGATGTTGCTTAATTTAGTCAAGGAAGGGTCTACTTGGAACATCATTAGTGCTTACGCGCCACATCCGAGTTTGGACGAGGAGGAGAAGGTGAGCTTTTGGGAGGCTTTGGACAAGGTGGTGGGATGGGTTTCAAGCACCGAGAAACTTTTCTTAGGAGATGATTTCAATGGGCACATCGGTTCTTCCTCAGGGAGATATGATGATGTGCATGGGGGCTTTGGTTTCGACGAGCAGAACAATGGAGGAGCCTCACTATTGGATTTTACTAGAGCTTTTGGATTGATGAAAGCGAACTCGAGCTTCCCAAAAAAGGAGGAACACTTGGTTACTTTCCGTAGTTCAGTGGCCAAGAAGCAGATAGAATTTTTACTCCTTAGGAAGGGTGATAGAGGTCTTTGTCGAGATTGTAAGGTGATACCTAGTGAGAACCTCTCGACCCAGCATAAGCTCTTAGTGATGGAATTGGAGATTAAGAAGGTGAGACGGAAGAGGAGAGTGGTTGACCAGTCGAGGATTAAATGGGGAAGCTTGACCTCAGCCAGGGCCTTGGATTTAGGGGAGAAGTTGATGACTTCGAGGGCTTGGGAGAGTATAGGGGATGCAGATAGTATGTGGGGAACGACTTCTAGTTGCATCAGGGAGTCGGCTAGAAAGGTGTTAGGTGTCGCAAAAGGCCGCTCTGGCAGGCATCACGGGGACTGGTGGTGGAATGAAGAAGTGAAAGAGAAGGTGGAGGCAAATAAGGGGGCTTACGTGAGGTTGGTCGAGAGTAAGGATGAGGAGGAAAAGCAGACGAATTAGGAGGTGTATAAGGTATCTAGGAGGGAGGCTAAGTTGGCAGTTACGGCGGCTAAGACAACAGCTTTTGAGAGCTTATATGCAACTTTAGAAGGAAAGAGTGGGGATAAGAAGTTGTCTAGGCTAGCCAAGATAAGAGAGAGGAGGGCTTGAGACCTTGACCAAGTGAAGTGTATCAAGGACGAAGATGGTAAAGTATTGGTGGAGGAGGTTCTCATTAGGAAGAGGTGGCAGTCATACTTCCATAAACTTTTGAATGAAGAAGGGGACAGAAGCATTGTGTTGGGGGATTTGGAGCATTCAAAGAGGCAGCGTGATTATGGTTATTATAGGCGTATAAAGGTTGAAGAGGTTATAAAGGCTATTGGTAGGATGCATAGGGGTAAAGCGACGGGCCATAGGAGATTCCGGTGGATTTTTGGAAGTGCATAGGCGGGACAGGTTTGAAGTGGTTAACAGGGTTGTTTAATGTCATTTTTAGGACGGCGAAGATGCCTGAAGCTTGGAGATGGAGTACGATGATCCCTTTGTACAAAAATAAGGGTGACATTCAGAATTGCAACAACTATAGGGGTATTAAGTTGTTGAGCCACACCATGAAGGTTTGAGAGAGGGTGGTAGAGTTAAGGCTAAGGAAGATTATGACTATTTTTGAGAATCAGTTCGGCTTCATGCCTGGATGCTCGACTACCGAGGCTATTCACCTAGTGAGGAGGATGGTGGAGCAGTATAGGGAGAGGAAGAAACACTTGCACATGGTATTTATTGACCTAGAGAAGGCTTACAACAAAGTTTTCAGGGAGGTTCTTTGGAGCTGCTTGGAGGTTAGAGGGGCACCGGTGGCGTACACTCGGTCGATTAAGGACATGTATGATGGTGCGAAGACTCGAGTCAAAACTGTTGGCGGAGATTCGGAGAAATTTTCTGTGATGATGGGATTGCACCAAGGATCATCCCTTAGCCCATTTCTTTTTGCCTTGGTAATGGATGCTTTGACATGACAAATCCAAGGTGAAGTGCCATGGTGTATGTTATTTGCGGACGATATTGTTTTGATTAATGAGACTCGTGAGGGAGTTAATGACAAGTTGGAGGTTTGGAGACAAACTCTGGAGTCTAAAGGGTTCAGGTTGAGTAGGACGAAGCCAGAATATTTGGCGTGTAATTTTAGTGGCATGTCTCAAGAATCCGGCGTGGATACGCATGCCATCCAGAGGAGAGGTAGCTTCAAGTAACTTGGGTCTATTATCCAAAGAGATGGAGAGATTGACGAGGATATTACCCATCATATTGGTGTACGGTGGATAAAATGGAGGCTCACATCCAGAGTCTTGTATGATAGAAAGGTGCCTACTAGACTGAAAGACAAGTTTTACCGAGCGGTAATTAGACCGGCTATGTTGTATGGGGCAGAGTGTTGGCTAGTCAAGAACTCTCACATTCAGAAGATGAAGGTAGCAGAAATGAGGATGTTGCACTGGATGTGTGGGTTTACTAGGAGGGATAGGATTAGGAATGAGGCTATTCAAGACAAGGTTAGAGTGTCTTCAGTAGAAGAAAAGATGCGAGAAGTGAGGTTGAGGTGGTTCGGGCATGTGAATAGGAGATGCATGGAGGCCCCGGTGAGGAGGTGTGAGAGATTGGCTATGGATGGTTTCAAGAGAGGTAGAGGTAGACCAAAGAAGTATTGGAGAGAGGTGATTAGATAAGATTTGGCGCAGTTGCGACTTACCGAGGACATGACCTTAGATAAGAAGGTGTGGAGGGCTCGAATTAGGGTAGATGGTTAGTAGGTAGGTCGGTGTCATACTAGTAGGTAGGTTTGATGTGTCTTGTTGCACTATCATCATCGTCGTGAACCTATGAAACATCACCAACCTACAACCAGACTATACCAAAAAGGTATAGCAAGAGTAGAGTCAGTACAAACACACGTACTGGTAGGCATCATCGGTCAACCCGAATCCATTCCTACCATCATATAAGAAAAATACGGAAAGACATGAAATAAATATTATAGCTCCCTCCTTCACCTTTAACCTTGACCCTGACATCTAGGACTTCCCAAGTCACCTTGTCACCTAGACTTCCCAAGTCACCTTGTCACGTAGACTTTCCAAGTCACCATGAAACGTAGACTTCCCAAGTCACATTTAACTTTTACCCCAGTCAACTACCTTGACTAAATAATCAGACTTGACCCGACTAGCTGCCGAACCAAACCTCTATTAGACCCAAGTATTACCTACTATTTTCCAGACTTTTTTGGACCTCTAGGACAGCTTTACCACCTAGTTATATTAACCAATAACCACGCCCAGACTCTTCGTCTTCCTCTATATTTACCAACCACATGCAACTCACCTAGCAACCATTGACACATTCAATGACAACAACGGAGTTACATCAAAATCCCTTTCTCATCCCAAAACCCGGACCCTCCAAGGATCCTCTAGCCACACCTAAGTGTTCAACAGTCTACTCGGACTACCCCAAGACCCATCCTTATGCTTATTAACACAATTAATCCTTTACCATCATTAGTACACTTAATGACAATAAAACATGAACTCATAACCTTTTTTACATAGTCCGGATCCCCCCTAACACATCTAGGTGTTAACATGACAACCTGGTCTACACCAAGACCAAACTCATAACATGATGTAACAACCCGGCCTACACCAAGACCAAACTAATAACATAATATAACAACCCGGCCTACACCAAGACCAAACTCATAACATGACATAACAACGCAGCCTACACCAAGACCAAACTCATAACATGACATAACAACGCGGCCTACACCAAGACCAAACTAATAACATGAAATAACAACCCGGCTTATACCAAGACCAAACTCATAACATGACATAACAACCCGGCCTACACCAAGACCAACACAGCAGTTATACAACAGTTCCTGGCCACTCAAGGACCACCAAACAATAGCATTTTTCAATAAATAACCCGGTCTACTCACAGAACCAATATCAGGTATTACATTTAGTAAAATAACCCGGTCCACAAACGAACCAATAACAATCAATGTAATACAAAGTCAACATGTAATATGCAATAAAGTGAACCCGTACCAGGCGTGGTACCCGAGCCAACTGAATAGTAACATGTACCAGGCGTGGTACCCGAGCCAACCAATTAGTAACCTGTACCAGGCATGGTACCCGAGCCAACCGAGTGTCAATAACCATAGTCAATAGATGAACACATACAACTTGTAAGACCAACAAGTAAACACCATTCAACACAGACTATAAACAGGAACCTAGAAATTCCACACAACTTTCCTAAGCAATGTAAAGCATACAATCACTTAGACATGAGTACATGAATATACAACATTCATGGAAAATCATAAGTCATTACCTACCCTTTCCGGGTACAACTACGAACCATCAATTCCCGTCCGAAGACTATTCCCCGATTCACCCTTTTTATTTTAACATGTAACTAGTGATTTCCCTTTTTAGATAAACACACAAGCATGCGACACGCTTCCCCTTTTTTTAACCTTATCCAAACTGCCGCTAAGCCTCAAGCAATAAACATTCTTGAAACCCCACCTAGGAGTTTCCTATTCCAGTTCCCCGTGCTCCCAAGCACTCCCCCGGTTCCCCAAACCTTCCCGACATGCTAGTCTCTCAACCCATTATTTTATATCAATAATATAATTAAGCTAACCACATAATACCATTCACAAACCCACTATTTACTCCGTACATCCTAGAAACAACACAACAATTCCCGAATCTGCCAGACTCCGTGCCTGGAGGCCTAAAACATGGATTCTCCATTTCTACTATACAAAGTACAGAAAGTAAACAGATCTAACTACTCATAAAACCTAGCCTACCCGGATGTCAAGCAGCTGCAACCGTGTATTTTTGGCTCTATGGAGGTATTCCTGGCGGTTCTGCAGGCCCGAATCTATAGTTTCGCATCCCTTTTACCGGAATTCCTCCTCCCCATGGCTCCCAAGCCTTGGAGCATCCAAGGAGGGCTTTTGGAATAGCTCTCGTCTATTTTTGGGGTTGAAGAGAAGAGAATAAAATTAAAACTCATTTCTGGGTTTTCTGGTCCCGTCGCTTCGCTATAGCGGTCCCCGCTCTGCTATAGAGGTCCCGCTATAGTGGACAACTCCCGCTATAGCGGTCTTAAGTGGTGTTGACCGTCTTGACCACCGCTATAACGGTATTTTCCACCGCTATAGCGGAGGCCGCTACCGCGGATGGTTGCGCTCATCATGGATAGAATGTATGGAAATCTCTAAAATTTGCCCATTTTACAATGAACTTGTTTCCCTCGATGATCTGAAATAACCCATTCACGTCAATCGTGAGTCTGGGAGTTCTATTTACCCGAATTCGATTCCAAAAAGTCCCCCGGACTCCTTTATGTCTTGGCTATGTGGAAAACTAGCTCAAACACGATGCCTAACCCAATCCTTACCCGGATTATCCTAGACCATATCTCACTCCAAAACCGACCGAGACTAGCCTAGCCCAGAATTTTCAACTCCCAAACCCAGAAGTTTTCTAACCCAAAACTCGGCATGAATAGTTTATCCATAATGACGAACCCGGCCGTTATAACCTTTCACCTTGTTGCAAATTCATAAATGGTAAATGGTTATTTAAGAAGAAGTTAAAAGTAAACGGTACTATAAATAAATAGATGGCTCGCTTTGTGGTTAGGAGTTTTATCCAAAATCATGACATTGACTACTTTGATACGTATATTCCTGTAGCTAGAATAACCACGATAAAGGTTCTTATTGCACTAGCTTCCATTTACAATCAAGTAATTCACCAATGAATGTCAAAACTGTCTTTTTGAATGGTGAATTGGAAGTGGAAGTTTATATAAGACAAGCTAAGGGGTTTGTTGTCATGCCCCAAGGCTATCCCCTAGACATAATACAGTGCTCAGTGTCACAAGTGACTCCAATATAACTCATGATCTGGCATATCTAGATAATTTCTGATAAAAATATAAACTATGCAGAAAGTGAAAAGCATTTAAATATTTAAGATAGAAAAGAAGCCCAAGCATGTCTGAATATATATAAATATATAAAAATATGATAAGTTTGAAAGTAAACTGAAATACTCAAAGTTGATTCTAGTTTATGTCTGAAAGCCTCTAACTGAAGTGAGTTGCTGGGACAAGCCCCCAGCTAACTCTAAAACTCTGAAAAACTAGAATATAATGTTGAAAGAATAAACATAAGTTGTCATCCTTGGGCTATGAGGACTCACTACTGAGCTGCGGAGTAGGGACTGGGAAATTGTACTAGGCGTGATCTGGATGCTGAGCGCCTGAACCTACATTATATAATGATGTATCACAAAAATATGTGTCAGTACTTTGAATGTACTGAGAATGCGGGATAAATACAAAGTTGTACAACATAAAGACTGAACAAGAAAATACATACTAGAGCATGAACTAAAATATGAGCCAAATGTAATGACCAAGTAATTTACATGAATATATAACATACTGAAGTGAATAACTAAAATAGATACTGAGTACATGGTCATTCAATAGGATTCTGACTGTGGGAGGTACTATTAATCGACATACCCCATGTTGAGCTAACTATGAGGCCAACCTGTAACTCTGGATGGAAGGGTGTTCATACCTTGCTAAGGGTACAAATAATTCTGACGTGGATCCACTAAACTGATGTCCGCAAGGGACAAGAGCATCAAGCCTAATCTGATGGGTGACCCCATTAGAACCTACGGTGGTGCCGTAGTTTTGGGACTCAAGGACTTCTACCAAAGGTCTCAGCCTAAACTAGTGGGTGAGTCTTCATCCCTTCGTCCACTCGGTTCTAAGTCTACTCCCAACTGAATGCATAAGCAATGAAATGCAAGTTGAAATACTGGATAACTCAAATATTAATAATCATTCTGAGAATGCAATAATAATACTGAACTGATAGCATTCTAATTCTAAAGCATAACTGACTGAATTATCTAACTAGCAAGTGTAAATTATGAGTAAAGAAATTAACACATCCTAGGGTTACTGAACTCTGTACATATGATTATCCTAGGTTCCCAAAAAAAACATGTAATAATTATCATACAAGCAATAGAATCAGAATTTCAATGATTTCCTAAGGTTTAGGAACCCTAAGTCTGAAGAACTAATTGATAACTTAAAGAACTGAACTAAATTTAGGGACTCAATGGGTGAAAGGAACCCAATAATGAAATCCCACATACCTGGATAAGAATCTATGGAGAAAATCCTTGGATTTTTTAGGGCTGAGCTTGAAGGAACCTTCTGCTTGTTCTTCAGAAAAAATTACCGCTTCTTCAAAAGGGTAGCTTTTGACTAATAAATTAGGCTTATACTAAGCAAAATGACGTAGCTTAAGACTTAAAAGAGAAAGGAATAGTCTGAAATACCCCTAAAAAATTTAAAAACAAATTGTTGAAAATCGCAACTCAGGTACCACGACTCGATTGACAGACCGTAGTCCTGGACGATAGGCCGTAAAGTGAATTGTGGTCCTGTCCATGAGTCTTAGGGATTCTCTAATCTGAGGAAACCACAACTCTACAGCGTAGTCCATGATTTTGAACGACGATTCATCTATGACTCGTAGTTCCAGGGACTTTAGTTGAGGGTCCTCTGGTCTGAGGATTTCATGAGTCAAAAGACAGACCGTGGTTCTGAAGTACGGTCTGTAATCTGACTCGTGGATTCTGGAAAAATCACTGAGTGGCCTCTGATGTTCTGATTCCACATGTCCACAGGACAGACTGTGATTCTGAATGATGGTTCGTCGTATGACTCATGGTTTCTGGGCCCTGAACTGATGGTCCTCAAATTAAGGAGAACCACGAGTGATAGAATGGACCATGGTTCTAAACTATGGTCCGTGATCCCATCCGTGGTTCCTGGAAACTTATTTTTTCTTATTTTTTTCTGAATTTTTCTACTGAGTATAATCCTGTAGCTAGTTCACATCCTGGGGTGTTATACTTGTTGTTAAAGTACAAGAGAAGAAAGTTTATAAACTTATAGGATTACTGTATGGACTAAAACAAGCCCCTAAGCAATGGCATCATAAATTTAATGAAGTAGTTCTTTCTAATGGCTTTAAAGTCATTGAATTTGATAAGAGTGTTTACTCAAAATTTGAAAATAAAAAAGGAGCTTTCATTTGCTTGTATGTAGATGATATGTTTATCTTTGGGTCTGACATAGAATAGATCGAGATCACCAAAAGATTCCTATCCGTTCAGTTCTCCATGAAAGACATGGGAGAAGCGGATGCCATTTTTGGTGTAAATATTATTAGGAATGGTGGGAGTTTTTTCTTAATTCAATCTCATTATATTGAGAAAGTGTTAAAGAAATTCAATTATTTTGATTGTAATCTTATTTCTACACCGTATAGTCCTTGTTTTAAATTGAAAAGAAATGGCGAAATACCAATTGTTCAACTAGAGTATGCTAAATTTATCCGATACTTGATGTACGTTATGAATAGTACGAGATGCGATATTTCATATGCAGTAGATAAGTTAAGTAGATATACTTTCAATCCGAGTAAGCATCATTGGCATGCTATAATAAGAGTATTAAAGTATTTCAAGAAAATTCAAGATTATGACATCTATTATAGTGGTGATCCTACCATACTAGAAGGTATTCATATGCAAGTTGGATTACTAATCAAGAGGATTATTCCTCAATAAGTGGATGGGTATACCTCTTAGGTGAGAGTGCGATATCTTAAAAATCTAAAAAGTAAATGTGTCTTACACAGTCAACTATGGCTGCAGAATTTGCGGCCTTGTCATCCTCCTCTAAAAAAGGAAAATGACTAAGAAATTTACTTTTTGATATTTTATTATGCCCTAAGCTCATGCCATCAATTTCTATCCATTGTGATAGTGAGACCATCTTAACCCGAGCATACAGTCATATATATAACAAAATGTCTAGACATATTAGTCTGAGACATAGTTATATAAATAAATAAATTAAAGATAGAGTGATCACAATTGACTATTTATGCTCACTTAATAATCTTGTTGACCTATTGACTAAGGGATTAGAAAGGGACATGGGGTTAAGAACATCAAGGAGGATGGGAATAAAACCCAAAAAGAAATACTATTAAGGGTGAAGCCTCAACTTGATGCTTGATACAACGTCTAGTCTCGAGTTCAATGAGTGACAATATTCTTTATTGGTTGATAGCACTTTGTATTACCATCCCAAAATAAGAGCTTTGTCCTGTAATCTGTTAAAAGAAGATTGAATTTATAAATTCTTAAAAGACCTTTGGTGGATTTTCTTGCGGGAACACATTAATAAGGATCTACCTATATGAATGTGAAGTGGGCCGCTTCAAGAAGCTTGGGTTTAATTTATATGCATTCGCGAGAAGATTAAAACACAAGGCCTAATGGTATTGACTATAAAGGAATAATGTAATAAAATACATGTGTGTGATACATTCTATTTTACAATATGATGGTCGGCTCAAAAGACTTGTCTTATCTGACTATTCAGTTTAATAGAAATTGTATTCTGCTAATTTAAAGTTCAATAGCTAGATACTTTATTGATGCATGAATTCACTTGTCTCTTATTTTCTAAAGGAATTGTTATATTGTTATTTTCACTTGAAAATGGTGGGGAATTGTTGGTGTCATGACCTAAACCCACCGCGAGTGGCACCCATACTAACCTCCGGTGGGAGAACCAAAATCCAACCAACACTTAAAAAAAAATTAGTCAACTAAGCAATCTTCAATAAGCAAAATAGTGATTCATATCTTTAAAAGAAATAATAACAACTTGCAGAAATTAAACCCCTAGAATTTGAAAGTCGTTATACCAAAACTCAACTAATTATCCTAAAGAAGAGGATGCAACCCTAAAATAAAATAAAGTCTAAGTCCGAACAATGGACTAGAAACAACTGAAGAACCCCTGGTAGCCCAGAAAATGTAAGTCACTCTTGAGTTCGTAAATTGCCTGGCTCATAGCTGAGGTCTCGTATCAGTCACCGAAATATGCTTTATACTTAATAAAAGAAGAGTACGTGTATTATCAGTACACAAAAAATAATAGTGTACTGGTAGGATCATCGACCTCATCTAAAATGAGAAATATAAACATTTAACTATAGTATAGTACAACAAGACAATCATGGTTCCCAACTCTAAAACTCAGTTCATAATCATTGACCATGTAATAAAAATAACCTGTAGTTCAATCAATATGAGTCAACAAACATAATAAGTCAAGGCAATCATGACAACTAAATAGACTTCAAGTCAATAATTCTGACTCAACACCATATAAGTCATGTTCAATCACACAAGTAACAGACAAGTAATGTCATATTTTACAAATACCTGGACCACTCATGGATCTCTAGGACATCAACTATGATAATTAACATGCAACCCGATTTATATAGAAGCTACCTTAGCACTTAAGCATGTCAACCCGGTCACTCAAGTACCAACATGTACATCAATAAACAAGAAATCTCAGTTCACTCAAAGAATCAATATACATTGCAAATAACAGTTAAGCCCGGTCTACTCAAAAAATCAAATAAATCAAGATTATATAATCTCTGATTCACTTAAGAAACCATTAAACTCACCAATATCTGTACATACATGCTAAGGGTCTTATGATCTCCCTCTAGCTATGACCTACAGGGTATGAGCTCTTGTCCATGTACCAAATCCCAAATAACAAGTGTCTGCCAACTTTATACCAACCAACCCCATAGAGATGTCCAAATACCAGTGCATTCCACAATAATGACAAAAATCAATACAATCACAACATAATGACAATAGAATAAAACTTGTAAAGACCAACAAGCTTTCAAATAGACCATTGCATGTGATTAACACTTAGATATCAAACAATCATTTAACAATCATTCATTTATATGTATTGTGCAAGTAATACTACAAAACAGTTAACATACACACATTACACATACTAGATTATCAACTACAATACCATCATCTACCTCAATCCAAGCCTGAAATGCTCAATCGAACCTGAGCTTTCCCCTTTCTTGAAGCTTCTGCTTGATTGTGGTCTAAAAATAGGAATGTAAAATACAAATCAACTAATGGCCTAAACATCACAGATTATAGCCTAATTTTGAACCCACAGGCCAAGTTTCATGATCATTCCTCCTTTTCTTGAGCTTTTTTCCACCAATAATTCATTCAAGACTACTATCTTTAAGGTTATTCTTGCGTATTACGATCATACAATCATAAATGATCAATTTTAAATCAAACCCCAAAGATTTTTCACTCATTACCCCTTTTATATCAGATTTTACAGCTTAGGTCAAGTAAAATCCTCCCCAAGGCCTGTAACTAGTGATTCTAAGATATAGGAATTGAAGTACTAATTTATGGAGATAAAAGACTTACCTTAACGAAGAAATCTGGTGAAAATTCAGCAGAGTTCTCCCTAAATCGTCACAGCCTTTCCCAAAATGTATATGCGAAATATTAAATATTTTTGAGGAAGTTTCTGCATTAACAGCAATTAATACCGCTATAGAGACCCAATGACACTATAGCGGTATCGCAATAGCGAAAGCCTCCCGCTATAGTGGATTTGACCGACTCTGACTTCAACTATAGCAGAAATTTCTTCACTATAGAGGTACCTACGTAGCGGCCCGCCACTCGCTATAGCAGGTGTGGCAAGGCAGAAACTCAGAAAATCTCTGAGTTTTGCCTTTTTCATAATACACCATCAAACCATGATATTTCAGACTAACCTTTTTTACGTCAGGTTCGATATCAGGAGTTCTACTCACCCGAATTCACTTTTAAAAAGTTCTATGAATTTCTTATCATCTTAGCTAACATAAAAACAAGCTATGCATTATTAATTTAACTCAACCCCTTCCTGAATTACTCTAGACCAGACCTTGCTCAGATTTTATTCAAGACTAGCCTAGCCTGAAATTTTCAACTCCCAATTCTGGAAAGGTTCTAACCCTAATTCTTGCATAATTAGCTCAACCATAATGATGAAAAAGGTCATTACAACAGATAATAATTTACTCATTGTTTGTCCCAGAATGATCAAACAAGAAAATGAGCTAAGTCAAGAAAAAAATAGTACCTGAATCCCCAAACAAGTGAGGGTGCTTGTCCCGCATGTCCTTCTCGATTTCTCAAGTGGCTTGTTCAATCGGATGATGCTTTCATTGAACCTTTACCAATCTAATCTAATTTATTCTCAGCTTTTGGATATCCCGATCAAGAATGGCAACCGGCTCCTCCTCATAAGTAATATCCTTATCTAGCAAGACTGAATCCCACTTGATGATGTAATCTCCATCCCCATGGTATCTCTTCAGCATGGATATATGGAATACTGGATGGACTCTCGACAAGCTGAATGGTAATGCTAACTTATATGCTACCATCCCCACATCTCCGAGAACCTCAAATGTACTAAAGTACCAAGGGATAAGCTTGCCCTTCTTGCCAAACCTCATGACTCCTTTCATAGCTGACACCTTCAACAGAACCTGTTCACTAACCTGAAATGACATGTCCCTTACGATGCAGTCTGCATACTCTGTTTTCCTACTCTGGGCTGCCAATAACTTGGTTTGAATACACCTCACTTTTTCCTGAGCTTCCTTCACCAAGTCAGTCCCCAAAGGCTTTACATCACCAACCTCGAACCATCCTATGGGCGATTTACATCTCCTCTTATAGAGTGCCTCGAATGGGGCCATGTCAATACTAGAGTGATAACTATTGTTGTATGAGAAATCACACAACAATAAGAAATGTTTCCAATGGCCACCAAAGTCAATTACACATGCCCTCAGCATGTCCTCAAGTACCTAAGTCATCCTCTTGGACTATCCATCAGTCTATGAATGAAAGGCTATGCTAAAAGTGATTTGGGTGCCTAACTCCTCATGCAATCTGCCCCAAAATTTAGAAGTAAACTGCGTACCTTTGTCCGAAATTATGGAAAGTGGCACCCCATGTAACCTCACTATCTCCTTGACATAGATCCTGGACAACTGCTTAGAGCTGTAGTCTACTCTAACCGGAATAAAATGGGTTGATTTAGTCAGCCTATCCAATATAACCAAATTGAGTCATACTTTCCAAGGTCTTAGGAAGACCTACCACGAAGTCCATAGCAATCCTTTCCCACTTCCACTCGAAAATGGGCATCCTTTAAATCAAACCTGCAGGTCTTTGATGTTTGTATTTTACCTGCTGACAATTGTAACACTTGGACACATATTCCACTACGTCCATCTTCATCCTAGGCCACCAATAAAGCTGCCTCAAGTCCCGGTACATTTTGGTTACACCTGAATGAATAGAATATCGCAAGCCATGAGCTTCAGCTAGCATATTATGAGTCAAGTCACCAACTCGAGGAACACATACCCATCCTCTAAACCACAACACTCCACACACATCAAGTTTTGCTTCTGGAGCCTCACCAGACACCACCTTGTTCTGGAGCTTATTCAATTGCACATCCTCAAACTGTTTGGCCTTGATTTCATTCAGAAATATTGACTTCACCTCGATATTAGCCAATACTCCAACCCATTCTGAAATACCAAGCTGCATGAACTTAGATGCTACAGTTTGTAACTCCCTAGCCAAGGGTTGCTTTGACACCCCTAAATAAGCAAAACTACTCATACTTATTGCTTTCCAACTCAATGCATCTGCCACCACATTGGTCTTACCCGAGTGATACTGGATGGTCAGATCATAGTCTTTCAATAACTCCATCCATCTCCTCTATCTCAAATTTAGATCCCTTTGCGTAAACATGTGTTGCAGGATGTAATGGTGTATGAATACCTTACACTTGATACCATAAAGATAGTGTCTCCAGATCTTAAGTGCAAACACTACCGCTGCCAACTCCATATCATGAGTCGGGTAGTTCTTTTCATGAGGCTTCAATTGAATCAAAGCATAAGCTATGACATTCATGTCCTATAAAACAACACCCAGACCCAAATGTGAAGCATCACAAAATACAATAAAATCCTTACCTTCCACCGGCAAGGAAAGAATAGGAGTTGTAGTCAAAAGTGTTTTGAGCTTTTGGAAACTCTCTTCGCACTTATCCGGCCAAATAAATGGAACCTCCTTCTCAGTCAACCTTGTCAAGTGAGTAGCAATAGAGGCAAAATTCTTGATGAACTTGCGGTAGTAGCTAGCAAGACCCATGAAGCTTCTAATCTCAGTCACAAAGCTAAGCCGAGCCCAACTCTTAACCGCCTCAATCTTCTAGGGATATACCATCACCCTTTTTTCTGAGATCATATGCCCTAAGAAGGCAACTGAAGATAAACACAACTCACATTTCAAAAACTTTGCATACAAGTGTTTCTCCTTCAAAATTTCCAAAACAATGCGAAGATGACCTGCATGTCCCTCCGTGCTCTTGGAATAAATCAAAATGTCATCAATAAATACTATCACAAAGGAATCCAAGAATGACTTGAAAATATTGTTCATCAAGCTCATGAAGACCGCCGGCGCATTGGTCAACCCAAATGCCATTACCAAAAACTCATAGTTCTTATACCGAGTTCTAAAAGTCGTCTTCGGTATATCCTCAGGCCACATTTTTAGTTGATGGCAACCTAACCTCAAGTAAATCTTGGAAAATATTGAAGCACCCTGCAACTGGTCAAAGATATCATCGATACGGGGTAAAGGATACTTATTCCTGATGGCAACCTTTTTCAACTGCTTGTAATTTATGCACATTCTCATGCTACCATCTTTCTTCATAACGAACAAGACTGGAGCACCTCAAGGTGAAGCACTAGGATGAATAAACTCCTTATCAATAAGTTCCTATAACTGAGTTTTGAGTTCCCTCAACTATTTCGGAGTCATTCATTAAGAAGGAATCGAGATTGGGTGAGTGCCCAGCTCCAAATAAATATAAAAGTCAATATCCCTGTCCAGAGGCATACTAGGCAAATCCTAGGAAATACCTCCTGAAACTCAGAAACCACAGGGACCGACTAAATAGAAGGGGACTCCACCCTAACATCCCAAAGATGATCCTGGAAGGTGGAACATCCCTTCCCCACTATCTTTTTAGCCCGAAAAAAGAATATGATTTTCACTGACTTAGACTTATACACACCCTCCCATTCAAGTCTATCCATACCCGATATCGCTAGAGTCATTGTCTTAATATTACAGTTCAAAACAGCATAATATGGAGATAGCCAAGTCATACCTAGAATAATATCAAAATCAGACATATTCAAGATGATCAAATCTACCCAAGTTTGGAAACCCATGAACAAAATAGAACACGAATGATACACATGGGTCACTATCACAGACTCTCCAACCGGAGTAAAAATATATACATGAGAATAAAGAATATCACAGACTAAGTCCAGACCCAAAGCAAATATAACAGATACATAAAAGTAACTGAAACCCGGATCAAATAAAACATGTCATCCGATCACAGATGAGAATAGTACATGTTATAACATCATCAGATGCCTCGGCCTTGGACTTGCCTGGAAGGCATAAAATAAGCTTTATCATCAAGCCGGATAACCTCCCTAGCAGGCTGCGCTTCACCCTTTCCTGCATTATCATTACCCTTGTTTTCACCACGGCCTCCCTGGTTATTACCTCGTCCACCATGTGGACGACCCTTACTGTTGCCACCTCCACTTGCCGAAACCATAACCCTAGACTGTTGTTGCACCTGATTACCTGTCTGTCTCAGAGGGCACTCCCTCTTGAAGCGACATACAGCGCCACAATTGTAACAACATAGCTCAAGAGAAGGCCTGCTGGCCGAAGAATAGGAAGCTTTTTGGCATCTAGTAGCTGGAGACTGCTGAATAGCCCTTGAATGACCACTTGTAGCAACTGGAAAGGCTGACTAAATAAGACGAGCCGAATGAACCTGGTAGCTGAGACCTCTAGAGTAAAACCAACTATAATTATCCACATTTCAGGACTTCTTGACTAATACCTTAGCCTGCCCAGCCTGCTTAACTGCCTCAAGCTTCTTCACATAATCGATCACATCATTGAAGCTCCTTCTTGCAGAAGTCATGTGAACAGACAGAACCTGAAGGTCAGTATTCAAACCCTTAATATATAACATGATCCTCTCTTCCTCAGTGCCCGACAATTAGGTAGCATGACAAGATAGAGCATGGAACTTAGCCTCATAGGCTGCAACAGACATATTGCCTTGTTCAAGAGCCAGAAATTCATTCATTTTACGATCCCTAAGAGTATGGGGCACATACTTATCCAAAAATAGAGCATGGAACTGAGCCTAAGTCATCGGAGGCAAAGCTGAAGGTCGATATTCCACAAGGGCTCTCCACCACTGTTTGGCATCCCCTTGTAGTTGGAAGGTCACAAACTCAACACAATGCTGCTGCACAATCCCCAACTTGTGTAACCTCACATAGCAATCTAGAATGAACTCAAAAGCATCCTTATCCTTTATACCATGAAATGATGGAGGTTTCATCTTCAGAAACTTAGTCAACAACTCATGCTCGGTTCCAATCATGATAGGACCCAATACCAGACGGAAGAATGCATTTATACTCGAAGTCTCATCCATCCTGGAAGCTAAAGTGGCAGCGGGATAGGCACCAAGAACCAGAATAACTGGCGTAGTGGGAGTGGCTCCAGTACTAGCCAGCCCACTCAAAAATGCCAAAACCTGCTGAATAATCTCAGAAGACATCGGAGGAAGAGTTGCACCTCCAACCGGTACTGCCACCTCTGGTTCCGCGCCATCCTTGTTCATTGCATTAGCCTCTTCAATATTATCCTGGGGTGGGGGAGGTGATACTAGCCTCTGACATGTTTGGTCAGCTTCCGCTTGAGCTCCACCCTTAGCGAGTGCCGCTCTTCCTTTTACCCTACCCCTATCTCTCCTTCGCACAATCAGTCCCGCAGCTGGAGTTACTGCCCTCTTTTTATGTCTCCTAGTATTCAATATTTTGTGAACAAAAGAATGAAGAGAGTTAGATACCAATTTGGATCACCAGATATCAATTGGAATCAAGTTATAGCACAAAGGAAGAAAGAAGGGATAATTTTTTAAAGTCTTGTAGCCTCTCAGAGAAAAGTACAAACGTCTCTGTATCATTCCACAAGACTATACTAGACTCATTTTGGTATGACGAGATCAACGAACCTAGGGCTCTGATACCAACTTTGTCATGACCTAAATCCGCTACAAGTGGTACCCACATTAACTCCCAGTGGGAGAACTAAAATCCAAACAACACTTAATCAAAAATTAGACAACTAAGCAATTTTCATTAAGTAAAAAAGTGATTCATATCTTTAAAAGAAACAATAATAACTTGCAAAAATTAAACCTCTAGTATCTGAAAGTCGTTGTACCAAAACTCTACTAACTGTCTGAGAGAAAATGATGCAACACCAAAATAAAATAAAGTCTAAATCTGAATAATGGACTAAAAATAACTGAAGAACCCATGGTAACCCGAAAGATGTAGTTCACTCTTGAGTTCGAAAATTTCCTAGCTCACAGCTAAGGTCTCATATCAGTCTCCAAAATATGCCTTGTACTTAACAAAAAAAGAGCACGTGTAGTATCAGTATACAAGAAATAATAGTGTACTGATAGGATCATCGGTCTTATCCAAAATGAGAAATATAAATATTTAACTATAGCATAGTATAACAAGACAACCATAGTTCTCTAAATTATGCAACTCTAAAACCCTGTTCATAATCATTGACCATGTAATAAGAACAACTTGTAGTTCAATCAATATGAGTCAACAGACATAACAAATCAAGGCAATCATGACTACAAAATAGGCTCCAAGTCAACAATCCTGACTCAACACTGTATAAGTCATATCCAACTACACAAGTAACAGACAAGTCATATCACATCTTACATATACCCAGACCAGCCATTTGATCCCTAGGAAACCAACTATGACAATTAACATGCAACCCGATTTACATAGAAATCGCTTAGCACTTAAGCACATCAACTCGGTAACTCAAGGACCAACATGTACATCAATAAACAAGAAATCTCAATTTACTCAAGGAACCAATATACATGTCAAATAACAGTTAAGCCCGATCTACTCAAGAAACTAAATAAATTAAGACTACATAATTTCCGGTTCACTCAAGGAACCGTTAAACTCATCAATACCTGTACACAAATGCTAAGGGTCTTATGGTTGCTCACTAGCCATGACCTGCAGGAGAGGAGCTCTTGTTCATGTACCAAATCCCACATAACAAGTGCCTGTCAATTTTATAACAATTAATTTAGTGGAGATGTCCAAATACCGATATATTCCACAATAATGACACATATCAATACAATCACAACACAATGACAATAAAATAACACTTGTAAAGACCAGCAATCTTTCAAATAGATCTATTGCATGTGATTAACATTTAGATAACAAATAGTCATTTAACAATCATTCCTTTACATGTATTATGCAAGTAATACTATAAAACAGTTAACATGCACACATCATACAGATTGAATTATCAACTACAATAACCATCACCTACCTCAATGCAAGCCTGAAATGCTCTACCGAACTTGAGTTTTCCCCTTTCTTGAAGCTTCGGCTTGATTGTGGTCTAGAAACAGGAATGTAAAACACAAATCAATCAATGGCCTAAATATCATGGATTATAGCCTAATCCCGAACCCTCAGGCTAAGTTTCATGATCATTCCTCCCATTTTAGGGCTTTTCCACCAATAATTCACCTAAAAACTATCATTTTTAAGGTTATTCTAGCGAATAACAGTCATACAATCATAAATGATCAACTTTAAATCAAACCCCAAAGGTTTTCAACTCATTACCCCTTTTATATCAGATTTTACAGTTTAGGTCAAGCTAAACCCGCCCTAAGGTCTATAACTAGCGATTCTAAGATATAGGAATTGAAGTACTAGTTTATGGGGATAAAAGGCTTATCTTAACGAAGAAATCTGGTGAAAAATCAGTAGAGTTCACCCCAAATTACCACAACCTTCCCTAATATTTGTGAAATAATAAATATTTTTGAGGAAGTTTATGCATTAACATCGATTAACCCCGGTATAGCAACCCAATGCCGCTATAGAAGTACCGTCGTAGCAAAAGCCTCCCACTATAGCAGAGTTGACCGACTCTTAATTTCGCTATAGTAAGAATTTCATCGCTATAGCGGTGCCCGCGTAGCAGCCCGCCACCCTCTATAGCGGGTGTGGCGAGGAAAAAACGCAGAAAATCTCTCAGTTTTATCTTTTTCACAACACACCCTCAAACCATGACATCCCATACTAACCTCTTTACGTCAGGTTCGATATCGGGAGTTCTACTCACCCGAATTCACTTCCGAAAAGTCCTATGAATTTCTTATCATCTTAGCTAATATAAAAATAAGCTAACCATTATTAATTTAATCCAATCCCTTTCTGAATCGCCCTAGGTCACACCTTGCTCGAATTTCGTCCAAGACTAGCCTAGCCTGAAATTTTCAACTCTTAATTTCAGAAAGATTCTAACCCCGATTCTTGCACGATTAGATCAATCATAACGACGGTAAGGATCGTTACAGTTGAAATTTTCAAGAGAAAATAGCAGTAATAAGCAAAAGATAATACAGTTATAGGTACAAAATCCTGAAATAACACGTTGTTTTGCGAAATAATGTGCGTCTTTTAGGTAAAGATGTGTCTTTTCGGAATCAATGTGTCATTTAGAAAATGATGTGTCGTTTCATAATTACCTGGGTCCTCTATAAATATGGGAACATCCTTAGCATATTTGAAATAAGAATACATATCTGGTACCAATTTAATAAAAATCTGCATAAGGTTGGTGGCTACAGGACCATTCCTAATTAATTCCTTGTGTGTTTAAAGACTTATTTCATTATTTCTTGGCTTTGCTTCATTCTATCCTGGGAGAGTATTTGTAAGGAACAAATAATTTTCTTTGAAAAGTGATCCAAGTAAAGTATACGGCTTGAAGCATATCCAAATTTTCCACCACAAACACACTCTATTTCTCTAAAAACCTAATTTTGTCCAACATCATATTTGTACAGGTTGTCGCATTCGCGTCTGGGGTCTAATTCACCTGATAGAGTATACAAAAAATAACAAGAAGTGAATCAAGTTCACTTTGTCAATCATCACAAACTACATACATGTTCTCCTATTTTTCAGCAATTTTTACCTTTTTGATGATAACAAACAATGCACTAATACAAATATTTTTAAAATAATATTTTTTTACTTTACTTATCAGACACAAAAAGTAAATAAGAAAATCATAAGAAACTCACGTAATTTCCTAAAATATTTTCCAAGATAATATTTTCCTTGCTACATAACACACCCTATAACTTGATTTCTCATATAGAACATAGAAAATGAACTCCTCCTCCATACAATAACAACAATGTAGTCCTATAAAAGTAAGGTGAGAAGGATAAAGTGTAAATAAATTTTATTTTTATCTCAAAAATAAAATAGAGAGACGATTTTCAATAGAATTTCGGCGAAAATTCTCCTCCATCTGCCGCAAAAATTAATGAACAAGACTTTGATATATGATACACTATTTTTGAAGGAATAACTAACATATATTCTTATTTTTTTTCTTTAATAAAGTACTCCCTTCATTTTAATTTGTTTGGCCTACTTTCTATTTTAGTATGTTTAAAAAAAATATTTTTTTTCTTTTTTAGCAACTCTTTAATTCCGACTTTTCACATGACATATTTAAGATCACAAGATTAAAAGATATTTTATTATATTTGACATATATTTAACTTTTAACCATAAGATTCAAAAATCTTCTTTACTCTTTTAAATTTTGTATCAAGTTAAATCAGGACAAACAATTTGAAACGGAAAGAGTAATATTTTGGTAGACATCGTTGGATCATCTAAAAAGAAATATGCAATTACGTATTCAACCCCAACACAAAACAGTAGCTTTTGCGTTTTCCTTTTTGTCTTTTTATGGATGACGGAAGTGGGCGGTGGGGTATTGGCTGTCGACCCTTCGCGTGTAATCAGAAAAAAGAAACTTATAAAAACTATTTTCTCCATTTACTTTTATTTATTTATTATTTTAAAATATTTTTTTATATTTACGTGTCACTTTTAACATTTCAAGAAAAGATAATTTTTTTTTTTATATTTTATCTTTAATATTAATTATTTATTTCTAAATCATATTTTAAAACCTTATACTAAACATCAATAAATAGGGGTAGTGTAGTAAAATAATCATGTCAATTATTATTTTCTTAATTGGCATGTTAAGTTCAAATACGACAAGTAAAAGCGAACCGAAAAAGTACTATATCGCCTTATGTTCAATATTCGCATTGGAGTTTCATTAAATTTAAATTTGTATCAAAAAATCTCACATTGGAAATTAAAGCGCTCTCTATCATAATTAATTTTATATTCAGAAAAACTCAAATGCGAGACTTTTAAACTCCACCACACCCCTCGGTGATATTATTTAGACATGTTCAGTATATTTTGGTGATAGACAAAATAAGCTAAGCAAGACATTAAAATTATATTGTGTAAATAAGTTATTGCTTTTAAATTTTTTACAAAATATAAATATTGGATCTTTTAATTTAAGGAGTAATTCTATTTTAGTGAAAGACGTGATTCCAAAATATTAAATCACATGTCTGAATCTTAATTATATTATTCTTGTATTTATTTGAATGTGCTTATTAAAATTTCTAACTCCACCATTAATTAATAAAGGAGACTTTGTTTTGGCTTCACTTGATTGTTGTGATCTTTTACTAGTGAATGGGTTTTAGTTTTGTATGTTGACAATATATAAACTTTTTATATTATCGAACTAAAGAGAAATGTAAACAAATCACTCTAATTTGGAGATTGTAAGTCCTTTTTAAACTAGAAAAATAATCATATCATAAAAAGGCAATTTGATACGATATAGCTCCTGCTATGCAAAGTTTTTGCATCATCCATGTATGTAAGTTAGCAATTTATTTTGGGATAAGTTTAACTTTTATACCATATGTATAAATTTTTACACCACCAATTACGGAGGCATACAACTTTAGGTAGCTTTTGATAGTAATTCCATTATATTAATCAAGAAAATTGATAAACTAAAAACCTACTGTAACCAGTTAAATTACACTGATTGTACAAAAACTATTTACATTTAATTGTCAGAAAAATTAACATATTATATCCGGTTAAAATACACTAAAGATAAAATGAGTTTTCAACTTATGTAAAGTAAATCGTTTTACACTAACTAAAAAAAATGGAATTAATTATGAATTTCGTAGCTAATTGAATTTTTTGATAATTGATCTTTAATTCATCAAAAAATAGAATTAATTAATGATAGATTTTATTGTTTAACTACAAATTTTGTAGTATGTCGCTAATTTCTAATTTTATATATATATATATATATATATATATATATATATATATATATATATATATATATTTGTAGTTATGATGTAAACCTTGATCACTTATGCATAGTTTCCTACTATTGATTTCCCACTTCTAGAACCCTTTTTTTTATTTGACATCCTTTTCTCTTATAATAATCTTTTTATAGTCCTACACCTCGCATCACCAGGTGATCATGGCCTTTTGAAGAAGTCAAGGGACAAAAAAATTGGCAAGAGCTCATCAAAGTACATGATGACTTTTCCCAAAATAATCCAAGCATGATTCTCCCTTTTCAAGTGAGTTTGTGTCTATATTTGATGAGTGATTAATTTGAGAAATCACACAACACAATCATTGATATATAAATCATCTCCATTATCATCAATTTAGTGATAAGTTGCTGATTTGATCTTTTCCCTCCTTCTTATTATGCATAAATAAGCACTAGATCATGAACCCTTTTCAAGAAATTGAAAATAAAGTAGGAATGAGAAAGAATTAGGGTGTGTTTGGTACCACGAAAAATGTTCTCCTTGAAAACAAATGATTCTCTTACTTATTTTTTGGTGTTTAGTTAATAAGAATAAAATATTATTCCAAGAGCGCATTTAAATATAATCTGGGCAAACACTATGATGTCAGACACAGATCCCCACCCTTTAACATGAACCAGGACTCCTGTCTTGACCTCCACATGACCTTGACCCCAACATCGACCCAAGATACGACCATGATCCTGACCCTTTCCTTGACTCGGACTCAAAACTTGATCTTCGAGCCGACCCAAGATAAGTTGCTGATTTTATTTTGCTTTCCCTTCTTATTATGCACAAATGAGCAGTAGATCATATGACCTCTTTTCAAGAAATTGAATTAAGTAGGAATGGGAAAAAATTAAGGTATGTTTGGAACAACGGAAAATGTTCTCTCTAAAAATAAATGATGTTTTGACTTATTTTTTTAGTGTTTAGTTAGTAAGGATAAAGTATTCTCCCAAGAGCATTTATATAAACCAAGTAAATACTATAATGCCAGACCCAGACGCCCACTCTGTAAGACAGACAAAGACTCATGTCTCGACCTCGACCTGACCCCAACCCGAGATATGACCATAAACCTGACAGTTTCCTTGACTCTGACTCAAAACTTGATCCTCGAGTCGATCATATCCTAATCGTGACCTGGGAACCAACAACCTACCCTAGCCACATCCCAGGACCCATGTGTACTTGAGACTTAACCCCGATCCTATCTGATATCGGAGACCTAACCACGAGCCAAGACCTGACTCTAACGACCCTGACTTGAGATCTAACCCTAAATCGAACATGACCTTAACTAGGTGATGATTTCAGTGTTGAGTTCTCAGAAAAGGCCTAGGCCCCGGTTGGGGTCGGGGTCAGGATCAGGATCAAAATTTAGGTGGAGGCTAGTAATCGGGGGCTAGGGTTGGGATTAGGAGTCAAGTATTAGGTAAGGGTTGGGTTTGGGTTCTGTACCCAGGGTCAAATTTGGGTTTCAGATCCAAGGTTGAGTCTAGTTCTTGGTCGAGAGTCAAGGGTTGAGGGTTGGGGCAGGAGTAGAGTCCTGAGTCAAGGACAAGAATCAAGTCCTAGGTCAAGGATTTGAGTTGAGGTCAGAAATAGGGGTCGAGTCTCAGTTCGGGGTTAGGATCAAGAGTCGGGTCCTAGGTTAGGTTAGGGTCGAGGTTCAGGTTCTAGTTCTTAGTTGGGTCTTTGGAGAAGGTCGAGGCTAGGCTCTTGGTTGGGGTCAAGGTCTGGAGTCGGGTCTAGTCTCAAGTTAAGGTTAGGGCCATAAGTTGGGTCCCAGCTTGAGATCGGGGTCGAGTCTTGGGTTGGGGTAGAGTTTGGATTTCCAGTCCAGAGGTCAGAGTCTCCAGTAAGTCTGTAGTTAGGGTTAGGTTTGAGTTTTGGTTCATAATCATGACCCATTTTTTGGATGAGTGGGGTCAGGGGTCGAGTTGGGATTCTAGGTTGGGTTCGAGAGTCGGCTCCCGAATTAGGGTCGAGGTTAGGTTCGGGTCCTATGTTCGAGTTTTGAGTTGAGTTGGCTCAAGATTAGGAGTTGGGTCAGATTGCACCACGAGAGAAAGTATGTATCTTGCATTCATAATCCAAGATGATAGAGAAATTGATAAGGATTCGCACCTTCCATTGGAGCAAGATGAATGAAATGGAGGCTCGCATCACATCCGAGGTATTATGCGATAAGAATGTGTCGCTAAGACTTAAAGATAAGTTTTATAGAGTGGTGGTTTGGTCAACTTTGTTGTATGGGAAAGAGTGTTGAACAATCATAAACACCAATATTCAGAAGATGAATGCAATAGAGATGAGAATGCTTAGATGGATATGTGGGCATACTAGGAGAGATTTGATTAAAAATAAAGTTATACGGGGGTAAGGTGGCAGTAACCTCTGTGGCAGACAAGACGAGAAAAGCTAGGTTGATATAGTTCGAGCATGTTAAGAGGAGGTGCGTAGATGCGGGAGGTGTGAAAGGTTGGTTATAATATAAGTTAGGAGGGGTAGAGTTAGTTCAAAGAAGAATTGGGAGGAGGTGATTAGACATGACACGACACAACTTCATCTTACTGAGGACATGACCCTAGATAGAAAGGTATGAAGGTCGAAGATTAGGGTAAAAGGTTCGTGGGTAGCCGAGCGTTGTCGCGTTTCATGTGGGAGAGGCAAGGGCTAGCCTCTCTTTCGTTTCTCCTCATCCATAATCATATTTAATTAGGAATCTTTTCTTTGTTTTCCAGTGTTTATTACTATTTGTTGCTCTATTTGCTTTATATCCTATTTTTTGTTGTCTTATTTTTTGTAATCGTGCTTCGAATTCATCTTCTTCTTTTTTCAGTCGAGGATCTATCGAAACCAGTCTCTCTATCCCATAAAGGTAGGGGTAAGGTCAGTGTACATCCTATCCTCCCTAAATTTCACTTATGAAATTGCACTGAATTTGTTGTTGTTATTGTATTGGTAGGTTAGGTTATTATATACAACATATTATTTGACTCATCTTAATTCAATTAATTTCTGGCAGGTTGATTTATCATGACAAGTTTATTAATTTGGCAAATTCATCCTTTCAAGTAGGGGTGTACATGGATCGGGTTGGTTCGGATTTTTTAAATACCAAATCAAATCATTAGTGTCGGGTTTTTTAATTTAGAAACCAAACTAATAAAAGTCGGGTTTTTCAACCTCGGGTTTTTTCGGTTTTCTCAGGTTTTTTGGGTTTTTTTCGATAAAGTCTTCATACAAACATATAATTAACTTGTGCTTCAAATATTTCTTTAGTCCGAGCAAAATACAACTATTTAAGGTATTTTTAAAAAAAATAACACAAAATATATTCACTTTATTTGGAATTAATGAAGTGAATGATGACAATAAAATATTCAACCAAAAAAATAATGAAATCGCATAGAATAAATATTGCATATTAATAAGTCATAGTAAAAATAATCATAATTTAAAAGTATTAAGTCATGCTAAAATAAGTCTAATAAGTATTAACTACATAACTAAATATTAAACAGAAAAATAAATTAGTTTATGTATTTATATAAAATTAAAAAATAAATATCTAACATGATTGTCATTCCTACGGTTGGATTGAATAATCTTTTGTTAACATTCATATTAATTTGGCTTTATTTGAGTTACTAATATCTATGGGTTGTAAAAAGACTTATTGGACCATTTAAAATTCTAAGTTTAAACTTGAAATAATATATTGAAAGATAAAAACTATGAAAAAGTTGAAGAAATGTTTATAAATTACATCACAATAAATATTTTTATGTATAAAATATTTTTAAAAATAGTATACATGTAATATCGGGTTGGTTCGGTTCGGTTTGACTTTTTTTAGTTAAAACCAAACCAAACCAATTATAGTCGGGTTTTTTTTTTCAATACCAAACTAAGTCAAACCAAACCACTAGTCGGATTTTTTTGCGGGTTGGTTCGGTTTGTGGTTCGATTTTGTAGGCCCCCTACTTTCAAGTTTTGATGGCTCATCTGCCACTTGTACTTTTATTAGTGGATTTGGATATTATTTTAAAAACACTAAAGTAGCTATAACTTGTGTATTCCACACGTCTATTTAATTGTTCAAGTTTCCTGAGATGTAAGCAAGACAAATTCCAACAAGGCATCCAACAGTGAGATGGATAGAAGGTTATGAAAGTTGCATCAACATATCAACCTCTTATCTACATTTATCATCACTTCCTTTTAGTGGCTTACATCATATATGCAGCACATTGGTTTCTTTTCCACCACAATGAGCATGCGTATACCACTTATAAAGTGAAGATACACCGTGTCTTTCTTTAATAGTAATTCTTTAAAAAAAAATGTTTAATTGGTTCCCATCATATGTATATATTATGCTATAAGCTAACATTAACCTATAACAAAAATATGTAACTCTTCATGACAAGTAGATATGAATATAATAATCTGAAAATAAAATAATTTAATAACATGTAAAACTGGTCAAATTGCGCTAATATATTTTATATATTATTTACGTTATATAAGTTAAATCAAAAGAATTTTCTCAATAATAAATATAGCCGTGTGTGATGGAATGGTTGTGAGTTATATACCCTTAATTCACTATAAAAAAAATGAAATTAGCTAAGAATTTCGTCGCTAATCCATTGTTAAATTATTCGTAGCTAACATATTTTTTCGATAATCTATTGCCATATATAGAATTAGCGATGAATTTTACTGTTTAGCTAGAAAATTTATCTATCGCTAATTTTTATTTTATTTAGTAGTGACTAAAGAAATTTTAGTGAAAAACATTAAGAAAAGGAAATAGAAAACCCTGCACATCATCACATTCATGGGCGGAACCACGTAGGATCAATCTGAACTCTTTTCAGTGAAAAATTACATTATTTATATATGGTTAAAATAATTTTTTTAATATATAGTAGATGATGAATTCCAATTCCATTTGACTTCTTCCCGTGTTCATATTTTGAACCCCCTTAGTGAAAATTTTGGCTCCCTACCGCTCACCTCCTTTCCTTTCAAAGGCCACTTAGCCAATTATTCAAGTATAAATGTCACCCGTGTAGACAACACTCTGCACCAACGAATTAGGTGATTCAAGAAAAAGGCAGGCAAGCAATTAGCTAGCTAAAGGAGACAGTTCAAAAGAGGAAAGAGAGCAAAAAGATGGCACAAGAAGAAATGAGAAAAGGACCATGGACAGAACAAGAGGATGTTCAGCTTGCATTTTATGTGAACTTGTTTGGCGATCGACGATGGGATTTCTTGGCCAAAGTTTCAGGTTTTTAAGGTTGGAGGGAGACATATAAATTAGGTAGGCTTGTCTTGGACATGAAACCCTATATTTCATCGAAAAAATTCTAACTCTTTTTCTTTTGTATACAATTTTGTTGTATAAATAGGTTTGAGAAGAACAGGAAAGAGTTGCAGATTACGTTGGGTGAATTATTTGGATCCTGGTCTCAAACGAGGAAAGATGACTCCTCAAGAAGAACGTCTTATTCTTGAACTACACTCCAAATGGGGAAATAGGTTTGACTACTTAATTCCCATCTTCTTTTAATTTCTAATATGATGATTAGTTATACACTATCGGGTTCAGAATATAAATATGATGGATTCTGAGTTAAAGAGAGTGAATTTAAAATGTATCTTTGGCTCGAACTCTAGATATATGTTGAAATTCACTAAATAAATATACATAATATATTTTGAAACCCAATATATTAAATGGAATATATGGGGTAGAATTTGGAACTTGAAGTACCCCTCATATTCAAATCCTATATTCACCTCTGCACCAAGCACTAGAGGTTAATTCTAACAAACCCATCGAACACGCAAACCATAGCGTACGGGTGGAGTTATGTACAAGTAAGGAATTTAATTGAATCTCTTCATCGAAAAATAGTATTACACAAATAAGACAAAAATAAATTCTTTTGTTTTAACCCTCGTTAACTAAAAGGAGTTTCTAATATATATATAGTAGCAAAGGTGATTCAAAAATTGTTTTATATATATAATAGCTTCAAATCCCAACTGTGATATATATTCTTTTAAAATTTCTCGCTTTGTCACTGTTCGCCATTAATTATTAGTATTACATATTATTGTTTCAATTACTATATGATTTAAATTTGTTCCTATCCAGATGGTCAAAAATTGCAATGAAATTATCGGGGAGAACTGACAATGAAATCAAGAATTACTGGAGAACCCATATGAGGAAGAAGGCTCAAGATGAGCGGAAAAACAAGGCCTCTATTTTTTCTCCCTCGTCTTCGTCCTTCTCCAACTCTTCATCTTTCTCATCTAACAGTCCTGATGTGGATTTCACGCCCATTACGGAAAACAATGAAAGGAACTTTTACGATACAGGTGGACTTGTTGAGATCAAAAAGAATGATGGTGACAAAATGAAGGTGTACTCCATGGATGAAATATGGAAAGATATTGAATTATCAGAAGAAAGTGAAACAATGAATAATAATATTAAACCAATTATGCCATCACCTATATGGAATTATTGCCCCAACACACTATGGATGACTGATGAAGAAGAAACTAAGATGTTTCCTCAGTTTTATAATTGCTTGGACAATCAGGATAACACATTTTTTGCTGGTTAACAAAGGGTTACTAACTTTTTTTGAAGGATTTAAGTTATATACATCGATAATTTAAATTTGTTTTTACATTGTCGGTTTGATTTAACCAATTATAGCAGGCTATTACTCTATTTGTTTTTACCTGTTATAGGTTAAATTAACCTAATAGTGTAAGAAAATTAATATATTATCCGTGAATATAACGTAAATCCTCGTATGTGGAGGTAGTTTGTTTTAGAGTTGGTGTAGGGTTTATGAGTAAAGTTTTAGCTCTAACTTTGTGAATAGAAATGGTAGAAATCCCTAAATAAGAAGGCAGACTATGTTAAGACATGCTGTGTTTAGATTTGTATCATCTGATCTATGTTAATTAGAGTCTACATATAATTAAGTCTATTTCTGTTTAACATGTAACATATGTTATGTTACCAATTACTAATATTTATAATAAATGTAGAAATACTTTTTATAATTTTACCTTATTTAGTCCGTAAATTTGAAACTTAAAAATAAAAAAGGAAAAATCTATATCTACTATAGTATATTATAAGTGGCAGTAAGCATGCACCTCATGGTTGACGTGCTTGCCGACCATGAGGGTAATTAGGGTAATTTAAAAAAGTTATTCTTAGTAGTATCGTACATTGTGAAATGAAAAATATATTGTTGCATGAACTGACTCTAAACCCAGAAACCTTTTCGTTTTATTCCAAATGTGTCTCCTGTGCTAGGCTTTAGGTTCTTATTTGCGGCTACTTTTTGCCCTTCATTTTGTAATATATTACATTACTTACCTGTAAATATTTCAGTAAATATAGCCAAAGTTTAGGTCATTAAAATGCCTTTCAAAGATGGTGATGCAAAGGACATGCTACTGGTGTTGGTATGAGACCCACAGAACTTGTACCTCTTCCTTATTTTCATTCCCATTTGATGACTATCGTGTTGGAATATACATAAATAATTATTTAAAATTTATTTCAATCTATTCAATAATTATAAAAAAAGTGTATTTTAATATTGAGATTTAAATGATTAAGATTTAATCATAAATTAAATATATAATTTACGGCTAAGATCTGAATGATCAAAATTCAGAATTTCATAAGATACAATAAATAAAGCGTAAAACACGTAAAAAAAAAAAAGAATTTTCTTCCACATTTAAATGTAAATTATAAATTTTAATTTATTACTTTCTTCATTTCAACTTATGTGATACCATTTAACTGGGCACGAAGTTTAAAAAGGAAGGCATTTGCAATTAAAAATCTAAAATAAGTCTTAAATATTTGTGTGATTATAAATCATTTCATTAAGGGTAACATGAAAAAATTAAAATTAAATTATTTTCTAAATATATAAAAGTGATATTTTCTTAGAACAACTTAAAAAAAAGCGTGTCATATAAATAAAAATAAAGGAATATAAATATTGGGTCTGTGCTTAGCACGGGCAATATTCCACTAGTAACTATATAAACTTCAACAATGCGGATCAACTTAGGAGTTTCCACGATGAGAGCATTTTCATTTTTTAAGTGTTCCCAAGTTGTACATAAGTTAACATATGAGTTGCAACTTGAAAATCACGATTGGATCATCAAAAGAACCCCAAAAAGAATGATTTAGTTAATAATGAAACTATTATATTATCTTTCAAAGATAATACAGAATCTTGAGCATCGATGTCCTAATCGTTATTTCTCTATTATAGTGCACTAAATTAGTGCTCTATAGAAATATTTAAAACCAGGGTAGAATTTAGATTTTTGCATAGGCCATCTTTTTCATCTTCAAATTTCCTCTCTTCCATCATACTTTGTTGAAAGATTAGTCATGTCTAAAAATTCGGAACGTCAAAGTTTTCTATACGACCCAATATTTGTAGTGTGGAGATATTTGTAGCATTAAGACATCAAGCACCAACGCAAATTCGGTCGGGTCATATATTTTGAGATTGTAAAGTGTTAAAAGTAAAATTTTGTGTTCTTTTTAGAGCAAAAAAAAGGTAGATTACATATTTTAATTTTAAATATTTTAATTTTATTTGTTAATTTTTTTTAAGCAAATGGTGGATGCAACTATTTTCGTTAAGAAGATGATTTTTCGACAAAGAGAATCCCCCCAGTTGACAGAGATATAGCTACTTCACACAGTAATGTGTTGCGTTTGATATGCAGTCCAATATTAATGAAGTTGGAGAAGATATGAATCTACTTAGGTCCTTGTTGATGGACACTCTACGTGAGAGAGATATTTTGAGAGAAAAACTGAACGAAAATGAAAAAATAATCAATAGTTTGAGTCTTATTTTTATTTTGAAAATGTTACATAGTTGATTATGTTTATTGAGTTTTTATGTAGTGTTGTTTTTTTGTTTGTTGTAGTTGCACTTTTTATGTATTATTATTTTCAAGGTATTGTTCTAATGTATTGTGTAATCAAATTTTTGACTTCTAGTATATTTTTTATATATTTTTTATGACAATATGAAATGTTATTTTTATTTATTCGTATATAATACTTGTTAATTCTAATATGTTTAAACAATATAAGAATAAACTTAAAATCAAGCTCACAAATTTTCTTAGATTAATGACATCATCATAAATTATAAATACAAATATATTCATCAAATCCTTAATCATCAATATAGAAGTCTTCAATATCGTCTTCGAATAAATATTGTGGGTTTGTTAAGATACCTATTTTTTCGTAGATATTAATTTCCTACCCGTTGATGATGCTTGTTCCTCGATCAACTTGAGCATGTAAAGTCTGCAATGTCTTGTTAGCATTCGGTTATTTTCTTTCCTAATCCTATTAACCACCAACTCGCAAGACTCTTGATTAATTTGAGACATGGTCATAGAGAACCTTTTGGGAATTGGAGCTTCGAAATTTTTAAAGTCACGAATGAGATGTTGTAATTCGTTATACCAATATGCCCATTCACAACGTAAAACATAATAATATTCCGATGAATATGAAAATTTTACCTCGAGAAAATTGTGATTATGCTCTATTAGAAGGTGATCTTCTATTCATCTAACTCGGACTCATTGTTATCATCAGGTGAAGAAACACCAGAATAATTATTATGATTTAAGTTATCATCATCATTGATATTTGAATCTTTTGAAAAAAATACTGATCAATCTATATTTTTACTATTCGATATTGAAGTTTTAGTAGTTCTATTTTTTATGACTCTTTCATAAGAATTGAGAGGCTAATTATAGAGCTACAATACTTAATATATGTGGGTTATAGCTGACATCAATATTACCACACGTACTTTATTTATAATAAATATTAACTAGATCATTACAACTCATCATCGCCGTACATCTTGCAGTCTGAATTTCACTTGAATGTGACGATGGTACCATTTTGATTAATCCTTATGATACATATTTTTCATTTGATTGTTCTCTTCGCGAAAAAGATTTAGAAAAAAACTTAACTCTTGAGGTGCACCACGCAATATTGATGTAGCATGAATTCTGGACGTTTAAGTCCTAATCCCCTCAAGTTTTGTTCCAGTCCTTCAGCCTACGTAACGCACAAATTCAACTCAAACGTCATTGTATTATTATAACATTGATTGTATCTCTGGTTTGAATTATTTAGATATTCAAATTCATCTTAATCACTCAATGTCCATGTCCTACTCATTGCTTTGAATATATCTTTACACGAGAACGAAATAATGATTGCCTTTGATAATATATCTCCAAGTTAACGCAATGTGGTGAAGCGTAATTTATTTTTAGAATACAATTTCATAATATGGTGAAGCGTAATTCACTTTTAGAATGCAATTTCATCGCTGTAATTGAATAAGGATTATTAAGGACTTTTGTGGATGCCTAAATATGTACATAATTAGGGTATGCAAAAGTAGTGTTTTTCTCGATAATTGTATATTACAAAAGGCACAGTTTTTTAAATGTTCAAAGTGCACTTACTAACAGTTATCATTCCATTTGATTTGATTAGATCTGTTAGTCATCAGATCAAAATAGCACGCATTGTTTAACTGAAGGTCAAAAATGCGTAGTCGAATATCACAAGGATCAAAAATGAAATAACGCAATAACTTAGAAACTAAAAGCGTTATTTTTCCTTTTAAATAAAGAAGTTGTACTCTAGCAATTCCAATTGTACTCGTTGATTTTGAGAAAATCAAATTAATTAACTTTTTTTAGTGATGCTTCCAATTCGAGATTTTAATTCATAGAACTGGCCATAATCTACGAATCAAGTGGTTCGTGATTTAATCTCACCAATGACCTTCATGTTATTCTTGCTTTGATCATTTTCTTCAATTCATCCAATTACCCATCTCTTCAACGAAAATTTAATATCTGTTGTAAATAATATTTGTAGAAGATATGAATGTCATGTCATTGCTACTATAGCAATGTAATTTCTCCAAGTAAGGACTTCTTACCAAAGTGTACAGGTTGACAAAAAAAATTAAAACAAAAATAGTCGTATGTATATGTTATGTATCGATATTAAAATAGTCGTATGTATATGTTATGTATCGATATTGTATACATAGTTATGTAATGTATATATAATATATCGATATTATATAAATACTGAATAATCGTATATATATGATGTATAACTATATATCGAAAATGTATATATATTCATACATACAATTTTCTTTATACTTTCCTAATTGTACAAGTACCAAAAACAATTCAACTAAATAATTATATGTGTATATAATGTATCGACATTGTATAATAATGTATAATTGTGTATATGTGATATATAATTATATATCAAAGATATATATACTGTTTATACAATATTTATATATTACATCAATTCATCTTCCTTAACGAACTAATTATTTTTCAATTTTGACCAGCTTAAATTATGATACTCTAAATTTATTTAACTTATGTATAAATCAACAATTATATTTATTTTTAAATTTTGTGTTAAATTCAACTTTATCACATGAATGAGAAGAAAAAGGGTAACCTTTTATAGAAATAAAATATTAAATTCAAGAGAACAAAAGGGATAAAGAGACGGTAGTCAGTGGCAGCAGAAAAAACTTTAACAAAGTGATCGAACGCATTTTGCACTTTGGCAGCAATTAATAGCACCGAATGACTATTTTATGTAATAAAAAAAAATTATATAGTCAAACCCAAATTGCTTATAACTTTACGGTCCTAAAAATTAGATTATAATAAATATTCATAAAATAGTGAGGCCATATCAAATTTATGAATTTTTTATAGATGTACAAAAATATTTTTTATACATGATTAAAATATTACAATTCAATATCTATCATTTATAATTGGTGTATAATTATTATATAACTTGTGTATAAATATTATATAACGAGAAAAGATAATTATACATTAACTATCCAATGATTATACATTAAATATTTAATAATTATACATCAAATACTGACCTAAACATTATATAATGAGAAAAGATAATTATATATCAATTATACGATGATTATACATCAAATATTTAATGTATATGTACCAAAAACTCAAAAAAATATCCTTACCCCTATAAAATTATAGAATTAAAATCAAAATTCTATAACTATACAAACTATTAATTTGGCTAATAAAAGTAAACAACTCATGAAAGTTGGCTATAATAAGGTTATCAAAATAAAGTATGGCTATTTTGTGTTTAAAGGTTAAATGAGCTGCTATTTGAGTGAATTTTTCTAAGAAATAGCCGAATGACCATTTTAAATAAAAAATTCAACCCAATGAACATTTTATCTAATTTTCTCTTTATTCTATTTTGAACATGACGTATAAATTTTCCTAAAACAATAGACGGGCCCAAAATTAATATCTAGCCTGGATCAAGTAAATGGGCCACTTGGACTAGCTGGGCTCTTGTGGCTCCAACAACTATATGGAGTTGGAAGTATACAAGAGCCACATATCTTATGAGATGTTTAAAATTGGGGCCAAAAGTTTTTTTAAAAAAAATAGTCATATGTATACCACATGTATATATAATGTATATGATATATATTGTTTAAAAAAATCAAAAAAAAATAGTCGCATGTATACCGAATGACCATATCCGATAAGAACTTTGGCTGAATGGTCATTTTAGATAGTAAATTATAAATGAGCTATTTTTTGTGTAAAAAATTTAACACAATGATCATTTTATCTAACTTTTCATTTAAAATTTGTGCGACTATAGCAAAAAGGGAAATGAAAAAAAAAGAGTTAAAAGAATGTATCTCAAATGTGATTAAGAGTAAGTTTGGATTATATATCTAGGGAATTATTGAGAGAAGAGTTCGAAGAATTTCGTAATTTTCTCGTTTATTTAAATTAGTCAAAAGTGTATACGTCACGACCTGTAAAATCGTAGGCCATGACTAGCACCCGAAGGGCCACTACCCCAAGCGTACCAAAATCATTAATCGAGAAAGAAATGATAAGTTCAAATCATTTGTGGGGAAAATTTTCAAGTAAATCTTCTACGATCATTAGCGAAAATAATATATTTCCTCTATTTTAATTTGTTTGTCTTACTTTTATTTTTAGCCCATTTTAAAAAGAATGGTTCTTTTTTCTTTTTTTAGCAACTCTTTGATTTCAACTTTACACACGTCATGTTTAAGATAAGATTAAAAGACATTTTGATATATTGTACATATCTTTAATTTAAGATCATAAGATTCAAAAGTCTTATTTATTTTTTTAAACCTCGTGTCAAGTTAAAACAACGTAATCAGATTGAAACAGAGGGAGTAGTATTTAATCCCTTGAGAAGATTGAACGTTTTTTTTAACGTTCAAGTTGAGAAAATTTCAGAAACAACTAACTTTTAGGCAAAATTCAGCCTCCTTAGCTAAAATTTGGCTAATTACAATTCGTAGCTATGTTTTAGTAGTTATTTTGACGATCAAATGTACTTATCTCTGAATTTAACATCCGAATATAAATACAAATGTGTCTTGTAAATACATATACAAATACACATGACATCAAATACATATGACTGTTGAAAATAGTTCAACTATATAACTGAATACATATTAAAAACATATCAAATACATATACATATAAATGTACAATACATATGACATAAGACATATCAAATACATATAAAAAAATACATAAGGCATCAAATACATATACATTTACTAATTAATTAAAACCTTTGTTGCAAATTGTAATTATCATAAATCTTAGTTGTGAATTATAATTACATAGAGATGCTTTTTATGTCACGTAATTTATCCTATTTATGTTGGTGGAAGGCTATAAATATTCAATAAACTAGTCAAGTAACACACAAACTTCTCTTGACATAATTTATATATACTACTAGTGACAAAAAGCTCGTGGTGTGCTCGAACCCAATATTATTCATAAATTATTTTTTAAGTGGTGTTGGTTAAATGATTTGAATTTTTTTTATCTAAAATAAGTTTTTAAGTGATGTTGGTTACATACATACATATATATATATATGTATGGTAGTAAATCACTTTATTAAGTGTAAAATAAGTGGTGTTGATTAAATAATTTTTAATTTTTAATCTAAAATATATGAGGGGATCCACTGAGATGTCCATAATAAAAATTATTTTTTTCATCGACTGTCAATTTTTTGTACTCAAAATAATAATAAAATTTACATAAATATCATCGGCATTTAAAGTAATAAAGCTATAACTAAAAGGTCTAAATTTAAAATTAAAGAACGTAGCGCAAGTAAAAATCGAAACATGCATAAAAGTACATGAAATGACAAAGTTACCCTTGAGAGAAAACAAGCACGTCAAGACGTGCCCGCTTGCCGCCCAACTCCCTCTTATTATATATGAGAAAATAGAAAAAAATGAGTTCTTTTTCACTATTTTTGTTTCTTGAAATCCCAAATTAATTATAGTAGTAGTAGTCAAGAAAAGGAGATTAATAAGTGCACCCATTCCCTCTACGGAACGGTAAGTTGAATTAGATGTTTGAGGATGAGATGGTCTACAAAATTTAATGTTATATAGCGTATCTTTGACCACTTTTTCTACCCCACCTTTGCTGCTTTAATTTGAAAAACAATGACTATTTTATTATATATCCCATTGCATGGCCAAACCATGAATTAAGAGGAAATAATATATTTGATACTTCGATAAAAAATAATTACAATCATTAGTTAATATATATAAAAATATAATACACTAATTATTGTTATTAAATAATCAATATAAACAAAAAAATAGAGAAGATGTAGAGAGTTTTTCTTAGTTCTTCCAAGCATTTTCCAGGTCTTCCAAGTGTACACAATATGAGTTTTTATAGTGGTAATAGAGACATATAAAAGGTTGTCATAACATGACATTAATTATGAAGATTATGAGAAAGGTTAAAGGGTGTGATAGTTAAATCCATAATGGTCAGAAGTAGTGGAAGATTAACTATACATCATAGAAAAGAGTCGTAAGAGTAACTTTTTAGGAGTTATGGATATTCACCATAATTCTATTACTTCATAACACTCCCCCCTTAAATGTCCATAAATATGCCTCGTTAAAAGCTTATTAGGAAAAACTCAGTTGGAAAAACCCTCTAGTGAAGGACAATTAGTACCCATATCATGGTAGCACATACATAACCAAATTCATTTTTGATAATTAAGTATTCGAGGATCATTATGACTGTTTCTAGCTGTAAAGCAATCTTTTTGCTAGGTGATCACGGATGCTCGATCCTGAGCCGGTCCTGGTCGAGCAGACGTTCAAGGCTTCCTGCGACACACCAAGGAGAGTCTTCTCAGTTCTCCTCGGATCGCCCACAGACGCTCTTTCGCATTTGTTTTGCCACATGTCATGGTGTGATTCGCCCTTTTTTACTAGATCCGATGTTATCCCGTACAAAATTTAAGCAAGAAAATTAAAGCTTTGTACAAATATTGTAGTATTGGTTTGAATACACTACAAGAGAAATGCTATCTACCATCATATATATTTTCGTTAAATAACACAAATTATTTAAGACTTTCTTCTTTGTACTCTCACATGGAGCATTGCTAAAAAGTAGTAGTAATAATTTTCAACCAGTACAAAAAGATAAAGAACCTAATTAAGCTGCCAAAAAGAAAAAACTTATGCCAAAAATTATTGCTTTAAAACAACATTTCTTCATCATAACGATGACCATACCAAAATTACCAACTTGGGATTATTGCTAATCCCAAAGCACTACAAAATGTATAAACATGATTATTGTTGGTGGTGTTCAATAATTCTGCTTAAAGGTTTATATTTGACTATTTGCTGACTTACATTCACTTTGTAGTGTCTTTTTCCATCTACTTTTCCCTTTTAACTCTAGGTGATCTTCTAACTTTTTTTTTTTTTGAAAAAAAAAATCTTTCTGATGGGATACATGAAAATATCTAGTCTTTAATTAATGTCCCACAAGTTCTTGTTGCTAAGACAAAAAATATCACTTTTTCATATATAAAGTCAATCTTTGACCATATTATGGAAAGCTATCCTTCTCAATTTTTGCCGTCATACACCTACTTATGCACCAAACACTTTGGGTGTATATACTATCAATACTCGATTGGATAATTTGAAGCCTCTATATACCAATAACTTAGGAGATCTCTTTAGCTTTTTACTTCTAGAAGCTTACTAGCATACGTACGAAACTACCAAAGCAAATTAAACTTCTTTCCCCGCCTTCAAAGGAATGATCGGAAATGTGATCCCAATTAGATAGTTGCATTCTTCTAGTGATGAATGAGGACCGTCAAATCGAGGGCATAAAGACTATAATATAGACCCGGAGGCCTTATTTCTGAGACATCCAGAAAATCCCACTACAGAAACCGCTACTTATACCCTACTCCCATGTGGAAATTGGAATTACTCTTTTGGTTAATTGAGATCGAGATAGTTTACCTATTGATAGTTGTTAAATGAATGGGTTAGAACAAATTTGGGTGCAGGATTACACTTTTATTGATGGTTCATAAATCGACACTATTAAAATGTGAGTTTAACTTTTATATACCGATAATTTAGATATCTTGGGTGCAAGGATTAATTATAATGGAGATACCCTTTTCACTGTTTTGGCTAAGTAGTAATATAATACAATATATTGTTAGTTATGCTAATAGTAACTTTTTTAGCTTGTTAACTTTTCTCTGTTTGCCTAAATGGGGATAGGTACTGGATTAAGGTATCCTATGACCCATAGTGTAACAATTTCTTTTATGATATAATTAGAGTCAACTTTTTTATTATAATTTTTAAAATTATGGATTCATATATCTACTATTTTATTGCAATTTTATGAACATTCAATGTGGAAAGTACTGAATCCGAATGAATTGGGTACAAGCATTGTGCATCTGTATCTGGATGAGTCCAATTAATTTATATTCACGTTGTGTAGGATCTATTAAAAGGGAATGTTTACCCTACCAGAGTCTCTTATAGTCTCGTAGCTTAAATTCAAGACCTGGTTATTAATTAAAAGTGAATGAATCTTATTCATCCCACGATGCTCTTTAATCGTATAGTTAGAGAATAATAATGTTTGTTCCATATTTTTTTACATATAAATTTATACTCAGCGTCGAAAGTACTCATGAGTCCAAATGAACCACGCACGAACAATGTGCATCTCTCTCTGGATATAATCATCTGGTATTCGATATTCACTAGCCCTATTAATTCAAAATTCATGTTGTGTTGGATCCATTAAAAGGGAAAGTTTACCCTACCAGGGTCTCCTATAGTCTCGTAGCTTAACTTCAAGACCTGATTATTGATTAAGAGTGAATGAATCTTATTCATCTCATCGATGCTCTTTAGTTATATAGTTAGAGAATAATAATAATGTTTGTTCCATAAAGTGACCACATTTTCATTATTTGAGACAATTTAGGTTTGCGTGAGTATGACTTTTGCTTGCTTACTAAATCATGATGATAACGCGGTTACTTAAGTCAATTGTGGTATCATTAATCAACTTTTTTCCAACATATATCCCCAAAGATAAAAATTGGAAAGTAGTACTATTAGAAAATAGATTCTAAAATAATAATGAGTGTTGGGGCTGTTAATTAAATTAGATTATGCATTTTGTTTCATGCAAATGAATTTCATCATTTAAAGAAAAAGATGCAACGCGTATCGAGTTTATTAGATCAGAAAAATTTTAGTAGTTCAGTGGCTACGTGAACTTTTATCTTGTTGGTAAGTCAATTATTATGACATAATTTTGCTACAAAGTAGAAAAATGATTGCATAACTTGTAGGAGTATATGTAATTTACTGGATTAAACCAGTATAAGTCAGGGTCGAATCTACAATGTATGCTACGGGTTCCCGGGAACCCCCTAACGTTTCCTGAAATTCTATAGTTATCCTTAAAACACTGTTGAAGATATAAGTAACTATTTACGGGAATCCATATCCAAAGTTAATGGATGTCTCAGTGGCGTGAAAGGACCCAGTGAAAATTTTGGTCAGCCTCACGACGAGGGATCGAATCCCTGCAACATTTACTTTTTATAGCCCTTTTTCCTTTACTTTGTTACCTTACCTTTAACCAATCAACTCCCTTTTTTTGATCGAATTTCTGCCTTTTCTTTCTCTTTTTCCTTTTTTAAAATCTAACTTAAGTCAAATAATAAAATACTATCAACAAAATATTAGTTTTACCTAAATTTCAATTTCTCAAATCAACTTTGGAACAAAAAAATTTAGGGTTTTAACAATTCTTCTGCTTCTACTGCAAAACAAAGATAACTATGGTAAGTTTTCTATATTTTTGAGGTTTCTTCACTTTTAACCTCTAATAATATGTATTATTTGTGTTATTTATTTTAGTTTTTCATATTTTATGTGGCCACATGAGTTTAAATTTTTTCATGAGTTTTGACAAACTTTTCTTTTTTTTACTTTGTTTGTTGTCTTCATAATGGGTATGTGTTAATTTATTGCTTGAAATCTTGCAAATTATTTAGTCATACTTATTTTTTGATTGAAATCTTGCATTTTATGTCCATGAGTAGTGATTGAAATCTTGCATACGTATGAATTATTTTAGTTCGCATATTGCTTGAAACTTGCATACATGAGCAGTGATTTTTTTGTTTGCCTCTTTCACTACTCCTTTTTAAATATATACATAGTTTTATTATTTATTTTTTGTTCGATTATTATTGCGTATTAATTTATTTTATTAGGAACCCACAAGTATAAAATCCTGGATTCGCCTCTGGTATAAGTTCGTATACAGTATGTATTTTGTAGTTCACCAATGGTGCTATACATACGTACCTTATAGTCTGTTTATAATTTACGTGTTGCCTGCTTTATAACTTAGCCGATATACAGAGGCAGAGCCAAAATTTCACTAAAAGGTTCAAAATATGAAGTAATAAATAAACGAACTAATTGAAAGGGGTTCAACATCTATTATATATACATAAATCATATAAAAATAGTATAATTTTTTATCGAAGAGGGTTCGGATGAACCCCCTAGCCAAAGGCTAGCTCCACCCCTGCCGATATATATCACTTGCTTTAAAGCTTTTCAGCTACATGTTATTTGCTTCTGTTAAAATGTTGATTATTTTACAAAATTAAAAAGGTCAAATATTTCATACAAAAAATACTTATATATTACATGATGACCTGCATATTAGATACACTGCAAAATATGAGCTGTGACTAGGTAGGATCACCTTGTAATCCTCTTCATTTACCCCCAATTAAAGAAAGAAGAAGGTTGATTAGATGAGATGAGATTTGAAGACTAAAAAGGGATAAATAAGCTAAGGGAGTGGGGGGCAGATGTACCATTGTAGGTACGAGTTCAATTGAACTCATCATTTTTGGCTTGAAGCATATATATATGTACTAAAGTTGATTAAAATTGAAATAAATAATAGACATGCACTCATAATTTTAAAAATAAAATGGGTTCATTAGTATTGCACAGGAGAGGGTTTACCACCCGAAAAGTAGTGATTGCGGGTTTTCGTGAAGGTTCCAAAAGAAAAAAAGAATTTATTGCTAAAAAAAATAAAAGTTAAACTCATAAAGTTTAAATCCTGAATTTGTCTATGAAGAAAGTGGTAGTAAACATAATATCAGAACTTAGGAGAATGTAATCAAATTGTTATTTGTGCCTTAAATTTTGTTAATAAAGGAATTGATATCGGAAATCATGTACTATTTTTTTAAAAAATATATAGAAGAAATTATACTCTCTGCTTAAATCTCGAGGACGTAAGCTTGGTTGAAACTAGTTAAATCTTTGTATATTTCTTTTTTTTATGTGATCATGTGTTGATACACTCATGATATTCCGAACCACAAATTAATTTTTTATTAGATCATTTTAATCATATAGTGAAATTTTTTGATGTAAATTTAAACTTATTAAATTCACAAATGAATTTCAGGTAACGAATAAAAAGTCAAAAAACAACAATTTTGCAAGAATGACATGTTCTGATTTGGCACGAAGTTTAAAAAAATAAAGAATTTTTTTGAATCCTGTGATTTTAAATTAAGGTTATGTCAAATATATCAAAATTTCCTTTAATCTTGTAGTTTTAAACATGTCACGTGAAAAATTAAAATTAAAATGTTACCAAAAAAAAAGGGCATTCTTTTTCAAAAAAAAAATGGCCAACTAATACAAAACGAAGGAAGTAACATGTAATAATAGATTAATTATACATTTTTAATGAGGGATGAGTACTACTTGTAACTCCATCACTCCCTTTGGTATGAGACATCATTTAACGAAGTGGGCAAACGTGGACTTATAATTGTGTTTTCCCTACTGCACAAGCAATTAATTTCCCTCTATGGACCACATCTATAACTCATACTATTTCTCGGAACCATTTTACTTGTCATTTTCATTTTTATTAAAAATAAATGATCCAAAATAATAATTATTTCAGGGTAAACATTAGCTAACCTAAAAAATTGTAAATCTTTCTACTTAACCTGCATCATATGCGACGCTCATGAAGACAATAACGGGCGTTTGCAATCCTTGTAACATATTATACAGAAAATGTTAAATATGTCTTTAAAGTATTTGAAATTGAGTACATATGTCCTTTGCTAAGAGTTTAGCTAACATATAACTTTGTCCTTCAATAGTTGATCCAAATAAGATAATTGTTTTATCTCATCTCTCAAATAGGATAAATTAATTTAAAATATAATCTCAAGATAATATAATCTGTATATTATAAGACCCCTAAGGGGAGGCCCACATACTCCCTCAGTTTCATATTATGTGGCGCTCTTTTCTTTTTACTCTGTCTCAAAAGGAATGTCACTTTACTATAATTAAAAATAATTTAATTTTAATTTTTTTTTTATCCTTAGTAAAATGATTTAGAATCACATAAATATCTAAGAATTGTTTAACACCACAAATTTTAAATTTTTTTTTTTTAAATACGATGATAAATTAAATGGTAAAATTAGAACGAGGGAGTATATTTTTCAAGAGAGAGTCAAAAGGAGGCAAAGATTTTCAACACAAGTGTAAAGCACGTGCTACCTACAAATTCCTACTTATAAATACTTGCACAATGCTAAGAGGCACAAAGGGGCATGTGCAATGAGACGCGGCATTGCTGACAAGTGTCCTAACGGAGGTGCACGCAAGCCGCATGCCAATTGACTCAATGGCTAATGACCGGAGAACCGCGACTAAAGGACGTGGTGCCAGTGGATAGGACTGTTGCGTTATAGTTAGAGATTTCAATATATTTTTATAGAAAGTGTTTATGTAGTATAAATTCAAATTAATCGAGTTTCAATACAAATATCGTATATTGAATAAGAAATCAAAAAAACAATTGTGGTAAAGCAAAGAATTTTTAATAGGGAAATTCAAAAGGATTTCAAAACTTATCCGCACTCGTGTTTACACTAATTTAATAGATGTGTGATGTGTATTTGCTTGCACATAAACTTTTAGCACTTAATCATAATCAATTAACATATACTTTAACTTTTTATCGCAAATTTATATGCTCTGATATAATATCAAATACGAATAAGTATTTACCATCAATTGACTCTCTTGAATAAGAAAAACTTTAACCCTAATTAATGAGACATTGAGACTAATAATCTTTTATTGTGGTAGTGCATAGATTATTCTATAGAGTACTACAAAATGTCATGACTATTGATTACTAGTAATATAAAATTAATATACAAAACAAATGTCATTCTTTCATTTATTTGATACAAGCACTAACTAGGAGTTAAAAAAACAAAAGAATATTCTCTAGCTGTCTGCACAAACCGGACAATAAAGACCATTTCCTAGTTACTGCCTTACTTCCTTGAAGGCTAAAAGCCCCCACCACCGATGATTATGACATGCCATTCTGAGCATTGTTTTAATTCAACATAAAATATTATTAAAGTGAAAGTATTTTGATTTGACACTTTTGATTTAAATTTAAAAAAACTGTGTTTTTTCATTTATTTATCAGATAGTTAAGTTAATCAAATAAAATATATCACTTTTTTTAATTATGCACATCAACTTCAAGTAGAAAAAGATTTTAAGGTCTATTGAGGCAAATGCGTATAATGAAAGAAAATGACATGTATTATGTGGTTAACTTAATTACCTAATAGACGAATGAGAAAAAATGCAAAAAAAAATAATCAAAATTTGAATTGAAAGTGTGTAATTGAAACACTTTGTTTGGGATTGAGGTGTCCAACTCAAATATAACTTAGTTTGAGTGTCTAAATAAAATATCCTGTCAAAATTTAAAGAGTTGATTATGTATTAAGCCTTCTTTTTTCGTTTTTTAATCTTTTGGTCATTGGTGAATCGAAATGAACAAGTCGTCGTCTTCTTTTTTTTTTCTCGAAAGTAAGATAATGATAATAAATAGTTTGCTTTTTATCCCCTCATTACGAATTTAATTAATCTCAATACAAAAAGCAACTGTGATTATTGTATCACATAATATATTTTTTTAGTCCCACCACTTTATAATTACTACACATATTTACGCAAAAAATTATCTTTGAATTGATAGGTCCTGTTAAAAAAATATTAAATAGGCAATTAGCCATGTTAACTTTCTCTACAAACTTTTCTCAACAAGTTTACTTGGGTGGTTGTTTAAAGTTTTCCAGAAAAGTTATCCACAACTTTTAGGTGAAGAAAAGTAATTTAGGGCATTTTTTTTCTAAAAAGTTTTTAAAACATTTCCACACTAAATAGTTTATCTGTGAGAACACTACTTTATTTTTATTTTTCCAAAAAAAGTTGTCTGAACATTGCTAAATGCTGGAAACCGTTGAATTTCTAAATTATCTTTATGTATCAATAGAAAAAAGAAAAATAGATGAGAATTTGTTGATTTAAATGATGGCGTTTTTCCACGTATAACTTAAGTTGCTTGAATTCTTCAAAAATATCAATGAATACATGTTAAATTTTCTAAAAATAATGCGTTTTTAGAAAGTTTGACATGAATACGACATTGAAAGTAAAGAGTTCGCTTTTTATGAGTATATGTAAAATTAGTTGATAAAAAATGAAGAGTGGGATCTATTTTTTTTACCTTTGCTTGGGTGACCGTGACCACCTTCAGAAAGGAACTTTTAAACCACTAAAAAATCATTACTCTAACCATAACTTTGATCATTAACAAGTATTAATATGTCTTGTAAATTAGGTACTTTGGCATGTGTGAGCCCATGGATACTGCCAATTTCATAAAAATAAAAAAAACTTCTGGTAATTCTACATTATGATATTTTTGTACGTTCATGGCTTCATGCATGTGTCCTTAATGCATTCCTTTCATTTGGACTTTCTTGACTATACATGATACTCTCCTCATTTCAAATTGATTGGCCTCTTTTGATTTGACACAAAGTTTAAAAAAATAAAAAAGATTTTTAAATCGTGTGGAAAATTATCGATATTAAGAGTGTACTAAATCAAATCAAAACTGAATCAAATTATAAATTGAGTCAAATCGAGAGAAAAAAAACTCGATTATTAATTTGGTTTGACTTGGTTTGGTATTGGAAAAAAAAACTCAACTATAATTGGTTTGGTTTGGTTTGGTTTTAACTAAGAAAATCAAATCGAATCGAACCAACCCGGTATTACATGTATACTATTTTTAAAAATATTTTATATATAAAAATATTTATTGTGATATAATTTATAAATATTTCTTAAACTTTTTCATAGGTTTTATCTTTCAACATATTATTTTAAGTTTAAACTTAAAATTTTAAATGGTCCAATAAATTTTATATCTATGCGATTTTATTATTTTTTTGATTGAATATTTTATTGTAATCACTCATTTTTTTGTGTTATTTTTATAAGGAATACCTTAGATAGTTGTATTTTGCTATGACTGAAGAAATATTTGAAGCACATAGTTATATCTTTCTATGACTAAAGAAATATTTGAAGCACAAGTTAATTATATGTTTGTATAAAGGCTTTATCAGAAAAAATCTGAAAAACCTCAAAAAAACCGAGGAAATAAAAAAAAACTCGAGGTTGGAAAACTCGACTTGTATTGATTTGGTTTGGTTTATAAATTTAAAAACCCGACATTAATGATTTGGTTTGATATTTAAAAAATCCGAATCAACCCAATCCATATATAGTCAATATAATACTTGATCAAATTACAAGACTGTAATAATTGATTATAATCTCGAAATAATTTAAAGCTTGTTTAGATTGACTTATTTTAGGTGTATTTAAATAAAAATAGTTTTTAATTTCTTTTTTAATAAAGATAAAGAAATACTTTTAAACACTTAATTTTTAAGCAAAAAATTTTAAAATAAATCAAAAATCATAAGTTAATTAGAATTTTTTTTTCTGGATGGGGCTGCATGATCAGTAATTTAGGGGTCAACTTTTACTAAAAAGAAACCTAGGAAGGTGGGAGAAGAGTATTATACTTCGCATCTTAAAAAAATCCTTTTTATTTGTCCATTTTAACAAATTGAGAAAGAATATCATGTTTGGATAGACTATATTATTTGTTATGATTTAATAATATTTTTTGTGTTTGATTTGACTGTATCGTACGGTATCGTAATTGATAAGTTTACTAAATACCCTAAATTATTATATAATTGTTAAATTTATCATAATTGCTAATAAAATAATTAAGACAATGTTCTTTATGCTAATTTATCATAAATTATGCTTTGTAAATATATTAAGTTATTAAATTAATATTAATTCTAAAAAAATTAAAAAAAAAAATAGGTTTAAACAAATGTACTCGAATTTATTTTTTCTATAATAATATATTTCATTAGAAGAAGAGCAAAAATATGCTCACATACAAGAAGTAGGATATTATGGTGAAGTTAAATAATATAAGGTAAAGGAAAAAAAATAGGATTATGTAGTATTAATTAAAGGCATAATTGAAAAGTAAAATTAGATAACCATGAGATACCACCAAATTCGTGGTTACATAAAATAAGGCCTTTCATGAGTACCAAACCATGGAATCAAATCATATCATACCATATATTTTAAGTTACAATCAAAACAAACATGGTAATGTTAGTAACCATACCATACCATGGGGAACAACCATCCAAACAAGGTGTTAAGGGGTCGTCTGACGGAGGAATATATAAGAATAGTGTTAAATATGATGTATTAATAATATTAATATTGTTAATATTGATATTAGTTATATTTGCATTAAATATCCTAAGATTATTTCTTATGCAGTGGTTGATTTGGTGTATTAAAAATAATAATTTGTAAAAAAAATAAAATATTTGCTTACAACAATATCCTCCATAAATATGATGGAAAGGATATGAAAAAGGTTGTGAGGGACTACTATATCTTTAATCATAAAAAATTACTCCCTCCGCCCCATTTTATGTGACACACTTTCCTTTTTAGTCTGTTCCAAAAAGAATGTCAACTTTTTATAATTAGAAAAAATTTAACTTTGAAATTCCACTTTTACCTTAAATGAAATGATTTACAACCACACAAATATTTAAGGATTATTTTGGACCACAAGTTTCAAAAGTCTTCCTTTTTTTCTTAAACACCGTGCCAAGTCAAAGATTGTCACATAAAATGGGACGGATGGAGTATTTGTTTACAACAGTACCCTCCATAAATATAGTGAAAAAGGATGTGAAAAAGATTTTGAGGAACAACTGTATCTTTAACCATACTAATGCGTGTATTAAAACCCTAAAAAATTATTTATTTATAACAATACCCTCCATAAAATGGTGAAAAGGATGTGAAAAAGGTTTTGAGGAACAATTGAATCTTTAACCATACTAATATATGTATTAAAACCCAAAAAATAATTTATTTACAACAATACCCTTCATAAATATGGTGAAAAGGATGTGAAAATTTTCTTGAGAGACAATTGTGTTTTTAACTATGCTAATGCATGCATTAAAATCTTTTACCTTACTAATATCATGTATTTTTATGTATTAGTTATACATACTTAAATACAAATAAAGTATATATATAACTAATGCATGAGTTGAAAAAGTATATCAAACAAGGTATAATTTTACACAAAATTATTATATGCATTATTTTTTTCTAATACCTTTTACCAAACGATCCTAGTGCCATACATTACGTAATATATATAGCTATGCAATTTGAAGTTAGTGATAAAAAATTTAGTTTATAAATTCTGAATCATACTATAATTTTTTTAAATTATTTATTAAGTTCTAAATAACTTTTTTAATATAAATATGAAATTTAAGCTAAAAATATTGAATTCTTTTGAATCCGTAACTTTAAGGCCCATTCCACCCCTAGATTGAATTGGAAATATAATTAGGAGAGTAAGACAACGTAATCATGGAGAAATCCAGCGGCTTTGGAGAATACCTCAGCCACGTTCTTGGTCTTTGTCACAACCTGTTTTTTTTTATATATATTTTATTTTAAATTTTATGAAAAGAAGTTGTTTGATCAAGTTTACAAAATTTGTTTATTTTAAAAATTAATTTTTATTATAATTATTTTTTGAAAAATTATTTTGAAGAGTAATCGTTTGTGTTTAAATATTAGTTTAAAAATTAAATTAGTCTAATATTAGAGCAGTAATTTAGGTTGAAAAATAGCTTATGCCACAATCACTACTCAAAAAAAATAGATTTCGAATTTTTATAACATGAGTGTACTATTAAAAAAGGAAAAAATATATATTAAGTGAAAACTGATCTTTGTTTCTTTGAATAAATAACTCAATTTTCAATCAAGTGCATCATCTAATTTGTTTTGGATCATGGGCAAACAGATAATATTAGATCCATTCTAGAAAATATATACACAAAATTTCTAGTTTATCAGAAAGATCATGAGTTCACATACATCATACCCGAGACAATAAATTTGCCCCTATGAAAAACACTTATATTTTAAACAAAAATTTAGTCAAACACCTCAATTAAATATATTTATTTATTAATTCTAAATTTTGAATTCATATCTAATCAGACATATATCCCCCTTCTGTCCTAATTTGGTATATACACGTTTACATTGCATATTGTCAAACTTATTCCAACTTTAATTCAGTAGCCTTTTGTAGTAATTGATTTGATAGATAAGAAATTAAAGTCACGTGACAGTGAAAAATTAGAGCTTATATTCTAATTGTGGGTAATAAGTCAATAATTAGTAAATGTCATTTTGAAATTTGAGGATCTAAGAGGAAAATTAATTACTAGAATTAGCTTCCTCCAATTTAGAACACAAATAAATCTTGAGTACAATGATTACATTATTCTAGCAACAACTAGTAATGCAATACTACTTTTTCTTTGATCATTTATGATGATTTTCTCTCATTTGAAAATTAGTTAGAGAACATGAAGGAAATTGTCTCAGTTTGATTTATACATCACGTGTTTAAGTTGTAAAAATAATAAGTAATACTTATATTGAGGTAGATTATTTATATTACACTGCCTAAATGTAGAATCTCGATAAATTAAAATATTTTATGCATCGAATTGCTCTTTTTTAACTTGAATGAAATTGGTGTATGTTAGAAAATAAAAGAACATGTAGTTTTGATGATTGACAAAGTAAACTATGATACATTTTATTAATATTTAAAAAGGGGAAAATTGTTAGAAAATAAGAGAAAATGTTTGTAGTTTTGATGATTGACAAAGTGAACATGATTCACTATTTATTGTCTTGTGTATACTCTATCAGGTGAACCAGGTCCCTAGACACGAATGCAGATAACATGTACAAATATAAAAGATCGGAGCAAAGAAGGAAAAGAAAAATAGCAAAAATAAAAGAGCAAAGAAGAAACGAAATAAAGAGGAGAAATAAAGGAGCAAAAAAGGAAAAAAAAAGGATAAATAAAGGAGCAAAGAAAAAAAGAAATAAAAAGAAGAAATAGAGTCAAAAGATGAGTCAAAGTTTCCTTATAGGATTCAACCTTCTTATAAGAAAGAAAATCACAAATTTTCTGTTTCTTATACGAGGTCAAGTTCTATTTGAAATAAAAGTCACACTCCATAATATTTTAGGACATGAAAAATCTCCTGCATATATAGAGCATGAAGACTATTGAGAGCCGCATCTATCACATATTCACTAAATTCATCACCTTGAGAGCAATAGTCACTGAAGCAAAATTGCAGCACTTCATCACAATAACACTGGAACCTGGTTCATTAATTATGTTAAAGTCTGTTCTATTGAATCTTAAAGTTTGATCAGTTAAAGGCTAGAGTTACTAGTCTTTGTTGAAGTTCATCAGTTGGAGTAAACTGATGAGTTATTTTGTGTGTCGTTTGGATAGTTAAAGGTTAGAGTTATTAGTCTTTGTTGAGTTTGTAATAAGAGTGTTATTAAGATGTAATTATTCCTATTGTTTCAGTGTGATTGTGAGTTTGTGAGTTTGTGAGATTTGTAACAAGAGAGTTTATCTTCTTGGAGAGTAGTTGGAACAATTAGAGTTAACCGTTGAGTTGAGGTACTAAAGTTAGTCCCTTAGATTATTGAGTTGTAATCTGAAATCGTTCTTTGAGCTAGTGAAGTTTGACTGAAAATCCTACATATCATAGATCATGATTTTTACTCCCTTGAGCAAAATTTTTTTTCACAATACACTATGTGTTCTTTATTATTTTATTCAGCACTTCGTTTCAGTAGTTAAACTTGACTCGCATAACTCAAATTTACTGATGGTACGAACTTAAAAGAACCTAATTCCTACGATCAGTAATTGATACTACAGTTTTTTCAGTGTACACCAGTATATTAGATGTGACAATATTTTTTTTTATTTGAAAATGATTGTGTTGTGTCAAAAGTAAAGCTCTTCTAGAGGGGTTTACAGAATTTGTGGTGAATAATAATTAATTAATACTAATGTTCACAGCTTAAAACCGTGTGACAGTTGTATGAGTATATGGCTAAACTTTTGTTGATGTGAAGTTTGATGTCTATTATATACTACGTTTATTTTTTGTGACCTGTACACCAGTAGTAGTTGTGAAGTTTGAAGTTTTATGTTTCTTTCTTTTTCTTTTCCCAAAAAGATAAGGCAAATTAATCTACTAAAATGGACTCCAAAAAATGTTTATTTCTTGTATTAGGATTCGCTATTAGAGATAAAAGTTTTTCTCACCATGAATTAGTGAAAAAATTATGCTATAGGAAATGATTTTCTCATTCATTATTCATCAAACCAGCTCGTTGAAAAAATGCATGGTAGAAAATAAATTTTTACTGAAATAGTGACTTCCACTCACGATTCATGTAACGAGCTACGCCAAGTAAGAAGTGTAGAATAATTAGTTCAGTGACAAACTTCCTAATTTCTCCATATAAAAGAATTACTCATTTTTTTCCACCGAATCAATTAAAATATCTGTGAAAACAGCCATCGAATACATTTTGGTGAAAAATTTCAATGAAAAAAGTAATTTCATGACAATCGAATATTTTTTAGTGAAAAATTTCAATGGAAAAATAGTGATTTCATGACCTTCTTAACAACTCTCTCCTCCTCTAAGATTTACATTCAATAGATTTAACATCTTTTCTAAGGTAAGTAGAAGTGTTTACATCAAATTAATGAAAATTATTACTATTTGATTAAGTGTAAATTGAGGTAAAATTACATATTAATTAAGTAATTAACCATAATTAAGAGAGGAAGTGTACACATATTAATAATTGATTTGGTGAATCCTTCGTTATAGCCAAGTTTATTGTTAGACTATCTATCAGAGTCAAAACTTCAATGTGAATAGTTTTGCACATAAATGAGTGTTGCAAAACAAAAGAAAAAATTTACTAGTCTTTGTTTCCATAAATGGGGGACATAAAACAAAACATTCTCTTGTCATTAAAATTTTGATTAAATAATACTTGAATAATGGGTCATTTCGGTTGAGCACCTGAATACATTTTAGAATGTTTTCATTAAAGACTTTTGAGTCAAAATTTTAGAGAAGTTTTTGCGCGTGTTCTCGAGAGTTATTATATAAATAAGTTTAGAATACTTCAAATATATTAGTTTTTTTAATTATATGTATTAGCCTCAATAAATCGTAAAATTTCATGTCTGATTCAATTGATGTTGATATAGAATATTCTTCTTTAACTAATTTTAATTTGTAGCACACCCACCAAGGGTTGTGATAGAATGTAAAGGCCCAAACGAAAAAAAAAATCTTGATAAGGTGCACTTTTTTTTTAATGGGTCATATACAGTCTAAAGATAGACATCTTAATTTGATCTTAATTGATAATTAGATACTTCAACTTTAAGAATGTACATTTAGACACCTCAGCTTGTTGTCTCGTGGACACCCGATCCTAACTGATGTGACACATAAATTTTGAAGGTGTTCAAATGATTATTTTATAAGTTGGGGTGTTTAATTGATGCAATGGAGAAGAGTTGAGGTGTTCAGATTTGCACTGTTGCGGCTAACGCATACGCAAGTATACATAGTCTTACAAAGAGTAAATGCATCAGGACCCCCCTAAAGTTGGTCGACATTTGGAAGTAGACACCTAAACTTTACGGGGGTCCTATTACCCCACTCAACAATTTTAAACTGATATTATTGCATTCTTTTTTGGCCACATGTCATAGAGAGTGCATGCACTCTCTTAAGGAGAGTGAGGAACCGAAAAAAAGATTAAAATTTTATTTTTATAAATTTCTCTTTATAAAATATAATTTTTCCTTTTTTTGTTAATTTAATTGTTTTATTTTCTTTTTCTCTTTCTTCTTTAGCTTGTTGCCACCATTTTTTCATCTCCATTAGACACACTCCTCACCCCCACCCCCAGCCCCACCTTACCCCACCCCAAACCCACTTCCGATTTCACCATTTCTTCACAATTTCATTCACCTTTTATTATTATTATTTTAATCATATTATATTCACTTTAAAATCTGAAAAATTTTCTTACATTTTGAACAATTTTATAAAATTTATTGAATTTCAAGATGATTAGGAGACAACTTAATTTTTATTCGAAATTAAATTCAACTCCTTACAAATTTTGGGAAATTCGTTGATTCTTTTCAAGATCTTCATTTTCAATTTTGCTAAAGTTATATTAAAAAAAAATTAATGATATTCCATAACTTTGAATTTGTTCAAAACAAATAACGAAAGAATGTGGAAGAAAAGAAGAAGCATGTTCTATAAAAAGAATGAAGAAGAAGTCTTTATTTATATTTTAAAAAAAGGAAGGTTAGTTATTGTAGAAGAAAAAAGAATGGAGGAAAGAATATGGGGGAAAAGGGTTAGTGAAGAAGAAGCACATAGAGGGGGTGGGTGGGTTGTGGAATAGAAAAATTATAAAGTTAAAAGAGAGAAAAAGAAAAATAATTTTAAAAAAAAATTAAATTAACACGTGTCGATTGCTGATTGGGGCGTAACTAACACTTACTTTTAAAAATTGGGGCTGACCCGAAATGGATGTAATAATATCAATTTGAAATTGTTGAGTGGGGTAATAGGACTCCCGTAAAGTTTAGGTGTCTACTTCCAAATGTCGACCAACTTTAGGGGGGTCCTGATGCATTTACTCTCTTACAAATAATAAATGAGGTTAAGTCCAGTTATTGATCCCACATAGACTTGTCAAATTGATTGTCTACTTTGAATTATTACTTCAACTATTCATCAAGTAACAAATAATTTTTGGAATTTTGTTTAACTACACTAATTTTAACTAAGAATAATTAAAGCAAGCCGATGATGTGTTTTAGAGTAATTCAGATGAGAGAAAAATCCAGGATCATGTTAGTGTAATAATCCAGTTGAGTTATTCAATCGCATGCTTAATTATTTCCTGAGTTACGTATTAATTACAGATTGATATTATTTTATTAAGCGTTTTGTTAATAATTCTAAAATTACTTGACTATTCCTAACGGCTATTATATAGAGAAGTTATCTGACTATATTAGCCCATTGATTGGAGTCAAATTTCAACTAGATTAGTGGTACACATAAATGAATATGTCATACGTGCTTAACAATGACAAAAGCAAAAGAAAATACTAGTTTTTTGTTTCCATAAATAGGGACGTTATACAAAACATTCTTTTAATACAGGACAATTCTTGTTAAACTAATTGTAGCAAAATAAAAAATTTAATAAAAGATAAGTAAACCTTATTATACCTGCCAGTCAAAAAATTTGAGAAGCTAAAAGAGGTAATAGCAAACAGTACGACTCCAAAGTTCAAGGAAAGAGCTTAATTTACGCCATGATTACACTCATGAATACATTCATTTGCCTTTTATACAATATACTATACAAGTTGTTATTTGATACGCGGGATAAGATGAAATATTTTATAATTTACAATAACATCCATCATTATAATTTTACCTTTTTTTTTAAGATTATTTGATCTCTAACAACCTTATTCAAGAACATGTATATTTGTTATTTTATAAGAACCAAAAAGCAATTTATTAATTATGTTTCAAACATAACTTTAATAAATTTTGAAACTACTAAAAGTTTGAAACGTCAAAAACTCTTGTAGACTTGTGATAAATTTTACTTGTGATAAATGTATATATTTTCAACCAAATAGGGCATAAATTTAATCTCAACCTTTATTCTGGGTATTTCACTTTATTTCATCTAACTTCTTGGTATTATCTTATTTCACAGCCTTTTAAGTGGATAAATTAGTCCCAAAATTATAATCTTGAAATAACTTTATCCGCGAACCAAACGATATCAAATAAAATAAAATTAATATACAATCAGACTTCTATATAACAACACTTATTTCACTATAAAAATCAAATTTTCTCAAAATTAATGTCTTATAATTATATTTTATCCCTTTATAACAGTTTTTTTTAAATCTATAACAACAATATCCCTCTTTATAATAGTATGATCTTTATAAAAATATTCCTCTGTAACAACTATTTTTTTTTCTTTATAGACAATATAATAATTATCTTTATAAAAATAAAATCTCTAAATTACCAATAATAAATCTAAAAATTTTGATAAAATATTTTGAAATTTAATACACCATAAAATATTATGTAAATACACACTTTTTATCATAAAGATTTCATTCGTATTATAATATTGTATAAAGTGGTGGCGAAATGCTAACTTTTAGCTAGCGTTTGGCTATAGATTTCCAAATATTTTTGATAAATATTATTTCAGTGAAATTTCACCATGTGTTTGGCCATAGTATTTGGGAAACATATTTCACTTTTTTAAGAAATATGATTTATACCCATAAGTTTTAAAAACTATCAAAACTAACCATAAGTTTGTATTACATAGCAAGATAGAAACGTTGACGTAATAAGATTTATGACTTTCGCAACAAGTCAGTTGGATCTTCGTTGCAGCAAATAACAAGTAGTGAAGCACGACTATTGTTCCTTTCGTCTGAAATCAATTGCCTTTCTTATACTTTGAGAAAGTATTCCTACAAGGACTTTATGTACAGTTCTGTTGAGAGCCCGAGGCTTTATTTGCATTTTGCACTTCAATTTTCAATAGACATCTGCATTTTTTTGCCATTCTTTTGGTTGGAATAGAGGGTATTTTTGTAAAAAATAAAAGTTTGGTGTATAATTTAAATTTTTAAAAGCTCCCAAATAATGAGATTTGACTCAAATACTAGTTTTTTCTAGTATTTGAAAATTTAGATTATTTGCAAAAATATTTGTCAAATAATAATAAATTGTATGGGCAAACACTATTTGCCAATTTTGTTTTTCAAATTTTACTTGGGAAATTTATAGCCAAACGGGTCCTTAGTGTAATGTATTATCTAGCTTTCTTCAAATTTAATTAGTGAAATACACATATTTTTTGAGATTTTAAATTTAAATAATTTTTTCTTATAACAATAAGAGATGAAAGATAATGTTTTTTTAATAACTTTGCCTATAACAATCAAATAATATTTTAAGTCAAATATTATTATAAGTGTATAACAATTAATCACTTTAAAAACAAACAAATAAAAATTGTTATCGGAGATTTGACTTTACATTGACAACATATATTTTCTAAACTATTAGTATAATTTAACATGTATATTAGTACAATAACTTCCTAATTTTAAAGGAATTTATTTGGAATTTTTCATTTATTAGACGGTGCTGATTAGTTCATTTTTCTTCTCATATAGTGAACACGACTTATCATATTTTGTTCATTTTTGTATAAGCTGGAGCCACCATAGTAAAGTAACAGAGACATCTCCCAAAAAAGAAAAGAAAAAAAATGGTTCTTTCAGAATTGAAAAAATAATAATAATTTAAATTAGATTGTGTAAACTTTTGGTTAATAATTTTGTATTATTTCCAACTGGATATTTAGATTTAATGGAACAATAAAATTATAAACAAACAAAACCGTGTAAAAGTACAGCTTGCTTTTATATTCACATACACATAGAGAGAAAAAGGAGCAATTATTTTTCAAACTCAATGGAATATTTATGGAAAATCTAATTGGATTTTAGTCATTGACATTATGATCTATTGTACTATTTATGAAAGAGAGAGGACCTAATTATATTTTAGTATATCTATATGTATATAGAGAGAAGAGAGAATCAACTTTTCACAAGAAAACAAGTTGAAGTTTTTAATATTTGTTTGTATTATAAATTTGATGTAATTTAACTCATCTAAACCGTTCGATCAGTGGCAGAATCAAAATTTTCAATAAAAGTATTCAAAATATAAAAGAAATAAAATATGAATAAAAAATAATTTGACCTTATATACATAATGTAACTATCTGACGAAAGAGGGTTCATGAACCCTCCCATGCCCTCTAGCTCTGCCCATAATTAGACACTCATTATTTTTTGAGTGATATAATGGTAAATAGTGCTAGAGTCAAGATTTTAAATAGGAGGATTCAAAATATAAAGAAATAAACACACCTTAAAAAAGCTCTGATAATTTAATATTTATTATATGTACATAAAAAATAATTTTAATATTATATATATATTGTAATTTTTTGATAAAAATAGTTTCAAACGAACCCTCTTCTGCCCCTAGCTCCGCTCATGCTTCTGATACTCATTATTTTTTGAGCGATCTAATTACATAAAATATATACTCCCCAGTCTCAATTTATGTGGCACAATTTGAATTTCGAGTGAAACGATTTAATTTTGACCGTAAATTCGAATATGAAGTCTTCAATTTTTTTGAAATAAAAGTTATATATTTGGAAACTACGTAAAAAGTACTAGATGTCACAACGATTGACAATTCAAAATATTTTAAAAATATGTAACATAATTATGGGTAAAAATAAACTTGTTTAAATTTCAAAATCTAAAAAGTGCCACATAAATTAAAACGAAAAGGGTATTTTATATTTGTGAGTGCATAAAACTTAAAATCTTTTTAGTTTTATTGTTATAGAAGGTCTTTATTAAGATTCCATAAATAATTTTGCATTTTCCATGATGGGAATTGGTTGGTCTATACTGCACCTTCTTTTGTCCTTTTTGGTTCTATTTTCCTTCTATATAATATACATAGTACAACTCACTCTCCTCTTATATAATAAAACTTCCCTCTCAATAAACTTTTCAACATTACCTTCTCCTTTTTCCCTCTACTTCTTCTTTGCAATCTCATAGAGAAAATGGAAGAAATTGATTCTTTATGGAGTTATCAAGAGGTGAGTCATTTGGTTTCTTACTTTTAAGTGTCATTCATTTTGTAAATTCAGTGGACTCTTATTAAAATTTGGCTTTTTAAACGTCTTTGGGTTTTTAATGCATCATTTACTTCTGGAAGCCAGAATCTTTTTGGGGTCTTAACGCCCCTACTACTGTTGTGCAGCCTTTCCTCTGTGTTCGTTGAGTCGGGTTTTCTTCAATAAGTTTTCATTGTGTTCAATTTCATAATACTTCTCTTCAAAGTGTCAGTACAGAGTCTCTCAAAGAGTCCAATCTTTACTCTGTTTCTGCGTTTGAAGGGTCTTTTGTTGGACTGTGAATTTACTGAATGACATTTAAAAGTAAATGACGTTGAATTCTCTTTTCCGCAATCGATAAATTTATAATATTGGACTGAGACGGACTTAAATATAAATACATGTATGGTGCATATTCACACAACTCAGATTGAGACGTAATAATTGTTATTGTTGTTGTAGGCTTAGTGGATTACTAAAAGCTTTTGTTGGGTAAAAGTGGTACAATATTCCCATTTTCTCCTAGTTTAGAGTAGTAGAATTTTATTACTAGTGTCCAAGGAGTAAATTTTAGTGAATTTCAAGAAGTCATCATGGTTTACATTTACTCCCTTTGTCTCAATTTATGTGTTACTATTCGGATTTTGAGAGTCAAATTAGTCTTTTTTACTATAGTACTCTTCCTGTAGATTTCCAAATATGTAAAAAAAAAATCAAGAAACTTAAATATTCTATGTACTCTTTCTTAGCACTATAAGTGAAGATAATTTCTTTATTAGTCGGACTCTCAAAATTCAAATTGTGCCATCTAAATCGGGACATATATACTTTTCTAATTTTAAAAGCTATTGGAGTTGACTGATATGCTTCCTCACCTTCCCTAAATGGCCCCTCTTTATGACTTTGCTATTACTCCCAACTTTGAATAACTTATTTATGTTTTTAATAATTATAAAACAAATAGTAGTTGCATTGAAAATTCTGTTAGTTGAATTCATTATATTATGATATCTTTCATTAGTGTTCACGTGGCTCTTATACTGTTTTTGTGAAATGAGTTAAAAATTGGGGTTTTTTACGAAAATGTACCACTGTCAAAAGCTATTTAAAAAAAAGTAGCCACATGTATACCATATATATACCGCATGTATATGCATGTCTACTGCCTAGATGAGTGTATACCGCATGTATACCGAATGCCATTTCGGGTAACAACTTTGGCCAAATGGTCATTTAGGTAGTAGATTTATAAGTGGGTTAATTTTTTGTGTAAGAAATTTAACACAATGGTCATTTTGTCTAATTTTCCCTTAAAAATTTTGGATTCGTTTTTTTTTGTCTCTGACTTTGAGTTTTGATACATTTTTGTAGACCATGGATGACATGAGACAGAAGCTTTTGTACACGAATCTTGAACTTGAAAGACTCAATATGGAAGCAAGTGAAGAAAAGAGGAAGAACAACCAACTAATCCAACTCATAAAAATGGCTTATCAAGAAAGAGATGAAGCAAGAGATCACCTTCAGAAACTAGTCAACAAAATGAACCAGTCTCAAATTTACGTCGATAGTCCTCTTGCTAATGCGCAAAAAAAAGCAAATTCAAGCACGATTGAATCGAACAGCCTTAGTGAAACGTATAATTACCACTCACATACTTCATCTTCACCCGTTGAGTCCTTTTTGGATGTTGTCTCATCCCCTGAGCTTTCAAATGGCATCAATGTGGCTGATTACATTAGTCCGGTTTCATGTGCTGTCGTTGTCCCTCAAGAAGTGCCAAAAATTGATCAAGGTTCGTTGGTTATCGACAATATTGTCAAGGGAAAGACATTGCCTCAACAAGGCAAGTTCCTACAAGCTGTTCTCGAAGCAGGACCACTTTTGCAGACACTACTTGTAGCCGGTCCACTTCCTAGATGGCGTAATCCACCTCAGTTTAAGCCTTTACATATTCCTCCGGTTTCAATTAAAGGTTGTGAAAATGCTCCAAATTCTAGCCATTTTGCTTCATCATTGATGAACTCTCAACCTTATTTTGAGATGTCTTGTGCATCATCCCAAATGTTGTCACCTTATTTAGGTCCAAATTGTAACAATTTTGTCCATCTAGACAAGAGACAAAGGTTGCAGTGACAGAACTTGAAGCATGTCTATGCTTCTGATGATTTTTGTATAAAACTGATTTTTAAGTGAAATAGCTATAACTAATGATTCCATCTCTGTTTCAACATTTTTACCGTCATTTTTTTGTCCGCTTGGTGATTTCTTTCCATATGTTTAAGCCTTGTTGGGCATTGTTACTGTTAGAAATAGGAAAACAGAAATGCAGAAGTTTCGGTATTACCATGAAAAATCACTGTCCTTCAAGAGATATTACTCGTACATCTTTAGGGGGTCACAAGCAATTCCCTTAGTGATTCAACAAAGACTGAATATACTGCAAATTAACTTCCGCTACTTCAAGAGAGTCCTTGTATTTATAGAACTTGAGAGATGACGATTTTTCAGAAAAATTCTTATTCACGAACAGATGTGTTTGTTCTATTTAAGCCCTCCAAATTTTACAAACTACTAAACATGTGGAGGGAGCCGGGAGGTAGTACATATCTGATGAATTGGTCGACTTGTGCACAAGTTAACCCAAACAACATCGTTATTTGAAGTGGAACTAAAGGAATTTGAGTTCGAAGGAATGAGTAGTTACTTTTTTTTTGTGAGACACCTTCAGCTCTTCATTCACAGAGATTCTATAAAATGTTGTGCCTCAATTACTAAATCTCTGTAGTTTATTGGAGACAATTTCAAGTGATATTTTTTGCATTTTGGTTTCCAACTGCAACATCCTGGTGATATTTCAGCAGTATCAGAAAGTATGGAATAAATCGACAAACGACTAAGGATGTTTCCAATACTGACATCAGCTCCTGCTGAAGCGATTATAGCAACTCTTTCTTTGATTTTGCACCTTCTCACTTTTTCTCATGCTTTTTTCATTAGGATTTTCTCTTCGAAAACCCTCGCCTCATCGACTCTTCTTCTCATGTTCTTTATCTCAGACATTGAAATGTTCATGCTATCATATAGGCTAGACAAGCAGTAGGCTGAACACCAAGCAAGGTGTTGACATACAAAGACTCCAAAAGCTAAAATCAATTCTTGAAATGCACTCTTCATTAGATAGAATCAAATATTTAATTTCCTAAAATCTTCACCAACCTTGTTTGTCTATTTTGTGTCCCTTAGATATAATTGTAAGCCTCATCCGAAAGAAATTAGCATAAACTTGTGTTCCCTCCAATTACAAAGTTCCTAAACTAAGGGTGTGTTTTGTATGGAGTTTCCAATTTATTCAATGTTGGATTGGTCAAAATTTTTGGAGAACATTTTCTCTCGGAAACAAGTTCCTTAAAAATGAGGAAAATAACTTCCCTAATGGAAGTAGGGAAAACAAGTTCCACAGACCACAAGTATACATTGATTGTATCCTCACCACCCTCAAACACACCTAATCTTCACCCCCACACCCCTAGCCCCCATCCCGCCTCTCACCTCTCATAGTATTTGTCTAGATTATATACAAATTCTTTTAGGATAATTTTTTTTTTTACGTACTGAACACAAGAAAATAAGTACAAAACCCATTTATTTTCCTAGAAAACATTTTCATATTGAACACACCCTAAGTTCCAAAGCAATGCAATTGAGTAGATTCCTATATTATGCATTCACTACCAATCACTCAGTTCAAAAAGAATGATGCACAAACCAGAGGAAATGATACAACAGATTGTGCAGTTGTAGGTGAATTTGAAGAAGGTGAATGAGTGAAACAATTGCCTAATTGCTCTCATTTCTTCCATCTTTCTTGCATTAATTAACACTTGGTTTCAAACTCATTCAAGTTGTCCCCTATGCAGATCAAATATGTATAGTTCCAAAATGCAACAAGAGCATTCCAATGTTTCTCTTGACACAATATTGGAAACTCTAAGAAGGGAAGATTTCCTTCATGAAAGATCAGCAGGCCACCAGGGACATCAGGTCAATACTATATAATCATAACTAGCCAGTGATGGAACTAGAATTTAGACGTCGTGACTTTTGAGTTGAGAGAGTAGGTTTGGAAAGGGATATCTAACTCTAGGTGTGTTTAGTATGTATGACGGAAAATATTTTTCAAAAAATGCTCTTGAGAAAGTAACTTGTTGTCGAAAATATTTTGAGTTGGAAGTCTATGCAGGGCCGGCTCGACCATAAGACAACTAAAACAATTGCTTGGGGCCCCATGCTTTTTGGGGCCCCCATTTTTTCCTAAAGATGTATTATATCTATATATAGCAACACTATTTCGATATCATTGTATCAACTTATCAAATTCAACGTAACACTATTTTGATATCATTATATTAACTTCTTGAATCAAGTTTATTATTCAAAGTTTGTACTATACTTTTTCATTGAAAATTTGTATTGATTACATTCTTACTGCATAAGGTCTGTGTATATCCTACACTCCCCAGACCTCACTTTGATTACATTCTTACTGCATAAAGTTTGTGTATATCCTACACTCTCCAGACCTCACTTGTAGGATTATACTGGGTAATATTATTGTTGTTATTGTTATTCGACATATATATATATATATATATATATATATATATATATATATATATATGTCAACTAGGAAAAAATGAAAGCCACTTTATGAAGTTTGGCTTTAGGCCTCCAATTTTGTTGAGACGACCCTGAGTCTATGGTGGAAAGTTTGGACTCATTGTCAAGGATCAAATTTTCAATACTAAAAGATGTTCACCATTATTTTCAACTTCCAGTTTCAGTATATGAAAGGTATATCATGTTCATACATTTCATGTTATTTTATCAGCAAGTTTAGTCCCGCCATTTAGTGAGCAATCGATGAGAGCTACTAAGTACTGTGATGGTGTATTCAGTATTGAAGGACTTGCCTACCTTGTTGGTGCAAATACAGGTACCACTGAGCAATGGCGTAGCTACATAAATCAAAAGATGGTCAGTACTTCATCGAAAAATTATGAAAGTGCAAGAGGGAGGTGAATTATTCTTTTTCGATTTTTCAGTCAAGTGTTTGGAACAATCAGCCAGCTGTTAAGCAGAGATAAAACAATCAAGGTAATTGCAGAATGAAAGTTCTAAAAGTAAAGTTCACACCAGATTTTTACACTAGTTGGAATTCAGAATGGATCTTAATCAGTCCCTTGGGTTGCAAGGGATGTCTTTACTAATTCTTTGGTAATTTGGGTTAGTACAAGTTTTGGGAGTATAGTTCTACACTCAAATTCTTTTTTTCTTTCTTTTCTCTTTTGATACAAAGCCTCACCAACTATATTTTTCTCTCCTCTTTTTTTCAGTACACAATAAAATAAGAGTATTACAATGCTTAATAAAAGTACAGCAAAAAATTAGAGATGATAAAAATAGATTGTATGTTTTTTTTCAGTTTTTCACAGGCCTTTAAATAGATCTGAGGATCTAGCTGTGGGAAAAATCTTATGAAGAAGGCAACTTAAGAGATTTGATACTTGAAAAAGAATGAGGGATATCCTATTTCCAAGAATAAGGTTGGACTAAAAATAGTCCCTTAATCCTGCTGCTTGATCTCCTTAAATGTGGCATGATTCTTTCTTTTGAACGAGGTTCTTGGTACTTGATCATCTTTCCTTCTTTGAGTATTGATTGATTCTTGGTACTTGATTGAGCATCCTTCCTTCTTGAATATAGATTCCTCTTTAATGCTTTTTGATATTTTTCTTTTGTGCTTGATACTTGTTATTTTCTTGATAGGTCAGCTGGATTTTCTTTAATCATGCACTGATTTAAGATCTTCTTATTTATCAAAGTTTCTTGGTGGATTCTTGCAATGTAAATTGTCATTCATAAAAATCAGAACACTACAAATCTCTTCTTTTTTTGTGATGACAATTTAAAAGGAAAATATGTAGTCAGCTTTCCTGTTACGACTGCACTTGTTTGCTTGTAATGATCCTCTAGGTCATTTTCATGTATTTTGAGCTTTTCCACAATAACTACAAGTCATTTATGACTTATCAAAACTGGCGGTTCGGTTCTCGGACAGTTCATTTGTGTTTTAGAAGAGTTTTCATGTTTTGAAACTTTTAAAGTTGAAAGAGTTGACTTTGGTCAATATTTGGAGTAAACGGGCTCAGATGAGAATTTTGTCAGCGCCTTAACATCTGGAGCGTGAATTTTGGGATAGTGGGACCTTTGGTTCGGGTCTCAAGATTTTCGGACTCGTTTTGGGCTATTCGTTGGCCTGTGGTTAAAAATAGATATTATGGGTATGAGACCCTCGTTTTATCAAAATAATCTTTGCTGAGAATTTCATTAATTATGTTGAGTTCAAAATGCCATTTTGGTAGGGTAGCATATTTCATTTGCGTGCGCGGGGTTCTATATGAATTCCAAGGGTCCATCCAAGTGCTTTTGAACTTGGAAATTATTGCTAGTTTAACCAGCTGGTGCCAGGCATTTAACCCTCTGCGTTCGCGAGGGGTAAGCTGCGTTTGCGATGGCTGCCCACGTTCACGGAGAAGGGTCAACAGGATTTGATCCCGATAACCCTAAGCGTTCACAAGGGGAAGGCCGCGTATGCCAGGTCGCGTTCGCAGTGGCCTCCCCGCGTTCGCGAAGGGCAATGCCTGACAGTATATAATATTTCCTCCTTCATTTTTAATTTCTTTTATCTGAGGTTTCTACTATTTTTGAGAGCTTCTTGCATGAAAATTTCTGTTGGATCATCCCCCATAGCCTAGAATTATTGGGCCCTTGTCCGTGATCATATTCCTGTCTTTTAATTATAAGTTCTTGGCTTTATTTTGTCAAAATTCTAGTTTAATTCTTTTTTTGATTGCCAACTTTGGGGACTGAATTGGGTTTGGTTTTGGGGGCTGGTTATGTTCAAATTTTGAGCATGTGATTCTTATCCCACAAGATACACTATTGTAAATTTTATTTTCGATTTTTGTATGCGGCCCCATGGGTGATCGATTTTCAGCCTGAATTTCAAACTAGTGATTTGGATATCATTCTTTATGTTTTAACGCATATATTACTATCTTGATAGCATGGTAGCAGCAGAGGCTTCTCGGAGGAGAAAAGCTTTGGGTTTGTGGGTTCGTGAGTGCCTGTTTGACTTTCAAGTAGATTACGGCTTACTTACTTTTAGACTTAGCTCGATTAAGGTATTTATATGATATTTGAAAATTGTGGATTGATTATGTTTCATATGGGTATTTATGATTCTTATAGTCTGTTTAGGGGCTTAGAGTAGAATTTCGCTTGGAAAACCTTAGTTTATGTAACACCCCAAAATTCGAACCAGTATTTAAGCACAAAAATTCAAAAAATAATTGCAATTTCCAGGCCCTATGGGCACGTGCCATAGATCATGCGAGGCACGACAGCCCGTCAGGTCGACCGTGGGAGCAACCTTAGCTAGCTCAGCCCCGACGGGCAACCGCCACGACCATCACAAATTTGACGGGCCATGGGAGACCGTCGTGGGGACCCTCTACTGGCTCCAAGCCACCTCCCAAACTTGACGGCCAAGGCCATGCACTGTAGGAGCTACCACAGGATGTAGGTCCCCACAATAGGAACTCCCTAAAGAGACAGTCGACCTACCCTCTTCCGACGGTCAGACCCGATGGGCCGTCGAACACGATCGTCCAGTGAGGTTTTCTGCAACTTCTCAAGTTAAGTCAGGAGCATTCCAATCTTTTTTTCTATTTTTTTAACTCCTACACTAAGTCGTTTTGGGCATACTTAGATGGGTTTTTATCAGACTTATTATTTCTCTCTTTATTCCATCGACTCCAACTTTAAGAAAAAATAGAAAAATGGTTTTTTTCTTCTCCAAATCAAGCAGTAGGGTTCTTCAACTTCAGGCTCCAAACCCAAGAATTTCACCAAAGGTTTACTCTCATGTATGTGAGATTTCATCAATGAGTTTTCTTTCACCCATTCAGTCCCAAAGTTGACTCAATTTCCCAGTTCTGTTTTATTCTTTGGAGCCTAGATTTCATGAATTTCATGGAACTTTCCCTCTCCTATGTCCCTCCATCTATGAAGGGGGATACTTTTGTTGTGCAAATTAAGGAGGATGAAATCCATGAACAGAAGGATTACTGGAGTACTGCACTTATTGGGTATGTTCTGGGTGACACTCCATACCTCAAATCTATGGAGACGTATGTTATGCATGTGTGGAACTTTGTCACTAAGCCCAAAATCCTATAGCATGGTGATGGCTACCATATGTTTAAATTTTCAAACCTCTCTGATAGGGATCTAGTTATGCAATTCGGTCCTCGTAATAAGCCTTTCATCCTGAAGAATTGGTCTGTTGATTTTGAATTTGACCCTGAATGCCTCAACATCATACCACTTTGGGTCAAGTTCCCTAACCTTCCCCTTGGGATTGGTTGGTGGAGTCTCTCAGCAAATTGGCGAGTGTCGTAGGCAGGCCATTATACACTGATAAATTCACAGCAGACTTGGAGCGGATTTCCTATGCTAGAGTGCTTGTGGAGACTGATATTGGGCACCCTTTACCTAGTAGTATTAAACTGCATACGCCTTCTGGGGTGGTTCAACAATCTATTGACTACGACTGGATACCTAAATATTATGGAGATTGTAATAAATTTGAGCATGATCCTGAAGAATGCTGTAAGAGAAAAGCCCCTGAGAAGCAGAAGGAACCTGAGAAACAACCACAAAGAAGGAGGAGGAATCATAGGAGGAGAAGAGTGGTTCAAAAATGGGAAGCAAAAGACCGAGAAGGGCTTGTAACTGAACCCACTTAGCAACAAGATCAACCCCTAGCTAAGACAGATCAAGTAGCTCACTTGATGAGGTCTAGGAGTACCATTATTGACATCCTTGTAGGGATTGTGATGCATAGAGTTGTAAATAAGGGGGGGGGAGCTTTGCTTTCACTAGCTGCTAACACAACACACAAGGACCAGGGTAGTGGAAGTCAATTTCAGCCCCCATGATCATATGCACATGGAATATTAGAGGGCTAAACAAGACTTTTAAATAGAAAGAGTTGGCTCTCTTTCTGAGGAAGAATAAGGTGGAAATTATGGGGATAGTTGAAACCAGGGTAAAACAACATAATTTAGGCAAGATCAAGGCAAAGGTAGCTACAGACTGAAATGTAAGTTAAAACTATAGCCATGCATTCAATGATAGGATCTGGCTACTTTAGAAGGACACCATTCATATGCACATCCTAAATGTTGGGGATCAATTTATCCACTGTGAGGTTGTGAATACTATAACTCAGCTTAAAATTCTCTTGATTGTGATATATGCCAATAATGACTTTAAAGACAAACAAAAGTTGTGGGATAAACTTACTCTATTAGGAGCTCAAATCAAATAGTTTGGCTCCTTTTTGGAGACTTCAATAATGTCTTATCATCGGATGATAGAATTAGGGCTCCTATTACTCAGGCTGAAACACAAGGGTTTAAAGACATGCTTGGGAATGTGCAGCTCACTCCGTTGAAAAGTACTGGTTGCCATTTTACTTGGTGTAATAAGCATGATAATAGTGCTAGAGTATATAGTAAAATTGATTGGGCATTAGGGAACTATTGGTGGTTGATGATTTATGGACATGTTGAAGCGGAGTATAAACAACTAGGTAGTGAAGTATAAATAACCAGGTGTGTCAATCCACTCTCCCATATAAATTGATTGTCACTCGGGGAAACACAGACAACTTCATCCTAAGCCATTCAACCTTTACCAAAATGTGATGGACCACCTTGATTTTCTCAAAATAGTGCAAAAGGTGTCGAGGAATGCAATACCAGGGCACTCTATGCAAAGACTATAGAGTAAATTGAAGGCAATAAAAGTAGTTCTCAAAGGGTTGAACTCTTACATGGTCTCCTACCACCACAAGCTAGAACAAGCTAGGAAAAGTTTAGAGATTGTACAAGCAAACATCTCAGCACAACCCCTTGCTCAACAGCTTATTGAACAGGAAAGGGTAGTTCTAGCAGAGGTTGAAAAGTGGAGCAACATTGAGGAACAAGTCTTGAGACAGAAGGCTAGAGCTACTTGGATTAACTGTGGTGACTCTAATTTTAAATATTTCATGCTTAATGGAAGATTATAACTAGTATGAATACCATCACATCTGTCCATACTGCAAATAGAGTAAACCTCACTGGCCTGTCCAGGTGGAGAATGAGTTTATTTCCTTCTTCACCAATCTCATGGGACAGCCTGAGGATGTTCTTCCATGTCCTGATGTAGTTGTCATAAAGGATGATTATTGTTTAACTAGAGAGCAACTATAACGACTGGATCCGTCGTTACGGGTAGTCCAATCGTGCCAAGTTTTAGAGTTAGAAAACTCCGAATTTGGGGGTTTGAAATTCTGGGCTAGGCTAGTCTCGGCCAGTTTAGGAGCGAGGCATGGTCTAGGGTCATCTGGGTAAGTATGGGGTCGGATGTATTGTGTTGAGCTAGTTTTCCTCGTAGCTAACACATAGAGGAGTCCGGGGGACTTTTCAGAATCGAAGTTGGGTAAATAGAACTTCCGAAATCGAGGTCGATGTGAAGTGGTCATTTTGAGACATCGGGAAAATAAATGTGTTGTAAAATAGACTGATTTTGGAGGTTTTATGACTTTCTGTCTCGTGTCAACTGCTATTACTAACGGGTACCACGCCTGGTACGAATTACTAACGGTTGGCTCGGGTACCACGCCTGGTACAAGTTTATTTTCTGTATCATTACATTGTTATTGATTGCATTGCATTGACTGATATTGGTTCCATGAGTGAACCGAACTGTTTGTTGAATTGTGATATTGACTGGTGGTCCTTGAGTGACCGAGAATTCTGTTATATCTATCGAATTGGTCTTGGTTTAGGCCAGGTTATCTGTTAACACTTAGGTGTTGTCTAGAGGGGATCCCAGGGTGGATCCGGGTTAGGCAGAAAGGATGGTTATGTGTATCTGACTGTTGCTTATGGTCATTAAGGGTGGATTTCATGCAGGAACAAGTTAGACAGAGACTTGTAGTCTAAGAGAGCCTGTTAGTATTGTTGCATGTCTTCCATACATTTTACTTGATATTGTTGTACTGCTTATACACTGTTTATTTGGAAACTGGTTGATGATCCTACCAGTACACAGTGGTGGTGTACTGATACTGCACTTGCTTGTCTTTCTTATGAGTACAGGAAATCTTCCAGCGACTGAGACGCGACCTCATCTGTAGTACCAACATTCCAGACTTCAAGGGTGAGCTGTTCGATCAAGCTGCCTTGGATCTATCTTTAGAGTTGTAGCCCATTTATTTCGGGCTTAAACTATTTCCTTCAGGTTTTGGGGTTGCATCCCCGTACTCTAGACATTAGTAGATTGTTTAGTACTGCGTCTTTCAGGTTCTAGGGGATAATTTCCGCAGGTTAATGTTAATGAAGTATTTTTCCTAAATTATTGAATGCTAGTTTACTTTCCGCACTTGGTTTTGAGCTGTTAGAACGGTTAAGTTCAGGGAAGTGATGGTTCGCTCACCCGAGGGGTTGGGTGAGTGCCACTCACGGCGGTCTGGGTCGTGACAGCAACAAATGAACCTTATTACACAGGTTACTCAATAGGAGAAACTTGAAGTTGTTAGGTCCATGCCCAAAGATAAGGCTCCGGGGGTGGATGGCTTTCCAATAGAGTTCTTTACTACTTATTGGGAGGAGGTGAAAGGATATGTGGTGGACACATTGCTCAATTTCTTTAGTACTGTAAGGATGAATAAATCTGTAAAATGTACTGTTGTTACCTTAGTGCCCAAAGTCCCATCTCCAACACAGGTAAAGGATTACAGGCTAATTGCATGTTGTACCACTGTGTATAAAATCATTACCAAGATTTTTATCGGTAGGATCAAAGCAGTGATTGAAGATCTGATTGGTAGTTCACAGTCTGCATTTACTCAAGGCAAATGTATTAATGATAACATATTATTCATTCATGAATTGTTCAAAGGTTATAATAGGAAGGGTATCTCACCTAGGTGTGTACTTAAGGTTGATCTGAGAAGGCTTATGACTCTTTAGACTGGTCTTTCCTAAAGAGAGAGTTGGGGTTTCCTTAGAAGTTTCTGATGTGGATAATGGGATGTATAACTACAGTAACTTACTCTTTAACTATAAATGGAGGGCTATCTAAGCCATTCCAAGGCAAGAGTGGTATCAGGCGAGGGGATCATATGTCCCCTTACTTGTTTGTCATTGCCATGGAATATCTTCAGAGATTGTTTAATCAATTGGTAAAAGATAAGAGATTCAACTTTTACCCAAGATGCAAGAAACTAGGGGCTATTCATATTTGTTTTGCTGATGATTTACTGATGTTTTGCAGGGCAAATCTCTCCTCTGTTCAACTCTTACAATTACAGGTTTTCCTCAAGTTTTCTCAGGCTTATGGTCTCCAAGCAAATGTTGATAAGAGTTCTATCTATCTAGCTGGCCTTTCTCAACACTTAATGCAAGATATATTAGATGTACTGGGCTTACACAGTGGTACTTACCTTTCAGGTACCTGGGAGTCCCTTTTACAGTAAGGAAACTATCAATCATACAGCGCTGGCCACTTGTTGAAAAGATCACAACAAAAATAAATTGTTGGTCCTCTAAGATGCTATCCTATGCAGGTAGATTGCAGTATATAAAGTCATTGTTTTTTTGGAATTCAATCATATTAGGCTCAGATTTTTTTAATCCCCAAGAAGGTGTTGAAGAGTATTGAGGTTATTTGTCGATTCTTTTTGTGGATTGATAATTTTGTGATTTCTGAAAAGGATTTATTCTCATGGGAAAAAAATTGCTTACCTCAGGCAGCTAGAGGTTTGAATGTACTGAATCTGTTCCTGTGGAACAAGGCTGCAGTGGTTAAACATCTTTGGGTTATTGCTAAGAAGAAAGACTGTCTTTAGATCAAATGGGTTCATTATTTCTATATAAAAAACTACCCTATAGAGACCATCACTACACCCAAGAATGCATCTTGGGTTGTGAGGAAAATTCTGAATATCAGAAAGCTCATTCTGGAGTTGCCAACATTACAAAGTGACCTAGTCAACGGGTTGACTCAGTTGCAGAACTCAAGGAGTCAATTCAACACCAAGAAATTATACTTAATTCAATCTCCTCAGCATCCGAAAGTCCAAGAGCGAGGCTGCTAAAGAAGAGCTTGTTCCGGTTCTGGATACTCGAATAAGAAGAACGGAAGTACAAGAGGACAAGAAGGAGAAGAGGCGAGTACAGTTTCGATAGGATAGCGAGGCATGAAAGCTTTCTGCTATGCTTATGCTATTATAGGATATAGGAGAGTGACTGTAAACACACAACTTCCACCCTCTTGGCTGTAGTTTTAGCTTGTATATGTAAGAAATTAACAAAACAAGAAAAAAAACGAGATTTCAAATTCAAATCAACAATTTTTCTGCACAAAACATCCAAAGAGAAGAGTTCATTGTTTAGGTCCTACTCTGGGTCTGTAGCTGACAGCGACAGTGATTTTCTTATCGATTATTGTAGATTAATAAGACCCAAAACCGATAGCGAATAGAATAAAGAAATTGCTTCTAGAATGCCGATTACTAGGTAAATCGCCCACTATATATAGCACCTATCGGACGGGAAAACTTTATTGAATTGAGTTCGGTGTAGAAGGTTCAAGCAAAGGATGTGGTTGAAATATTGATATAACTGATATGGAGGGATAGAAACAAGCTCAGATTCGAGAGGGGCATCAGCTCCCCAGACAAGCTTTGCAGGGAAATAACAGTTCATATACACACCAAAGGCAAGGATAATCCTAGATGACAAAGGCAACTTGCAACACTCAATTGTTATCCTTAGCTTCCTATTTTTGTCGCTAGATTGTTGTTCCTAGATTAATTGTGTATATGCTTAATTTGGTTAGTGTTGAGATGTGATTGGTCTGCAATCACTAGTTTTGTAATGACTATATTTTTGGTGAAATGAAATTGACTGTTACCTAAAAAAGAACTCTTTCATGTTAACGGTTAACCAATAATTCTATGGATAGTTTATTTAAATCAATGAATTAAGACTATATTTTTGATTATTTATCGATAAAACTGTGGCACAACACAATAAATTTATATATGTCATTGTTCTTATTGAGCTAGAACCATAACTTCTCTAATAACTCACATTTACTCTCTCACGTGATTAACTACTGCACAAGAACTTGTTATCGCATATTAGTACTAATGTCTTGTACAATAATGTGATTACAATATATTAACAAAATCAAGTCAAAATATATTTAATATACAGTGGTGTTAATCTTCTAACAATATCGTATATTATATTAATATATATATATATATATATATATATATATAGATAGATAGATAGATAGATAGATAGATAGAAGTATGGGTTAAGATTTACTATCAACATGTCTGTTTATGGTCAAATTCTAATTAATTGAGGATATTTTTGTTATTTTATATTATTTTTCCTACTTTCACTTCATTCCACGTAGATATGTAGTCACCTCTTAATAATACGTGACTTCCAGGCGCTCTTTCGTTTCTTTCATCAAAATCCATTCATCTTTTTTCCATTGCTATAGTTCATCTGCTAAAGCTCAAAGCTCTCTACATCTTCAAGTTGCTCATTTTGGTGCTACAGTTCTAAGGTACTTATTTGTTATTTTACTCTCTTCATTCAATTTTTTCTTCAATTTTTTTTTGATTTAGTCAAATGGATTTGTAAATTTTTGATCTTCATTTTCTCTTCATCTTCAATTTTTTCTTCAATTTTTAGTTAGATTTGGTTGAATGAATTTATAAAAAATTTATTTTTATGGGGAAAAAGAAGATGGGGGTTCCTATTTATGCATCCGACAAATTTAGTTTTATTGATTTATGAAGTTATGATCTTTATTAATTCTATGATTTTATAAAGTTTTGGTCTCTATGTTAGTCAAAGTCTCAAGAAAACAAAAAATTAGGGCAAAATTGAGATACAAGCTTACCATAAATTTCAAAACCCAAATGGGAAAGACGAAGAGAACTCAAAGAGCGATTCTTGAAAATCTAAAGAAGAGAGAGAATACAAAGAATCGATATGTTGTTCGACCAGAAGAGAATTGATTTTTTTAAAATTTTATTATGTTAGTGACAAAGTGAGCAATCTCTGTAGTAAAAATTACCTCAGCATGAAATTTCTTGAACAGTTGAATCCTTGAGCCAAAAACGAGGATAACATAAAGTGAATAAAGGAAAACAGTAAAGAAGAAGTAGCAGCAAAATAGTTGATTTAGTACATACCTCTTCATAGTTTGTCCTTTATATTAATCTTGTTTTTCTTTAATACTAAGTTTTAAAAAAATCAGCTTTGGGAATACATGAATACTCTTCCTCTCATGTCCATATGTATTAGCTAAAAATTAGTTGTTATAATGGACTGAGAAGGACCACAAGAAAAATTAAACTTTCATTTAATTACTTGTCCTATTATCGTCATACTCCACATGGTTTTCACATCTCTCTCTTATTCTTTCTTATCATAGAAAATTTCAAGCTTCTTCTTGAATTTCTCCTGTAATTTTTAGCTATGTTTTTGTTGGATCTTTTTTGTTCGCCTTTAATTTTTCTCTTTTCTCTACATCTCTTTTTCTTTCTTTGTTTGAATGGTTCCTATTTGGGTATTAATTGCTTGAGGTATTCAAAGCTTTTGATCATGTGGTGTTGAATTATGGATAATATATGAAATACAACTAAACATAAATTGCTAATATTTGAGTTGAACACATAGTTAGAAAGAGGTATCTACACCCATCTAAGGTAATGATACCACTGTGTTTGGGACACCCGAATATGATCAAATTTTAGATATTTTTTATGTTGCAAAATATTATATCACGTCCTGAGATAGAACCCAATCTGATTTGTTTTCCTTTTGGGTCAGACATTAATGCTATAGGAAGAAGAGTTTAGGATAGAACTTGAAACTCTTCACAAGAAATAATGGTGGTTTTTGCTATGAGTTCGAAAAATGACTTCCTAAATTCCCAAGTAGTGAAAATTAGAACCAGATAGAATTGATTCTTGGTTCTAGAAAAAGGCCTAAACAAAGGAAAAATACAACCTTATGGATCATTTTAATCTGAAATTTCCTTAGCATAACTAAAGGAATCTGATGTTACCAACACAATGCATCGAGGAGGAGAAGTACAACAATAGTAACTATAATAATTGAAGCGCAACACCGAGCAAGAGCAACTACAACCTAGGTAATAATTGTTTTTAAATTTCAAATTGGAGTTTAATCGAAGACCATTTACTAAACCCTTATGCCCACTACTTAAAATATTTCTTCTACTTCAGCAAGTATTTTGTCAATCACGACGTTGCACAACTACGGCAGTAATGAAAAAAACTAAGATGACTGCCACCAATATTGTAACTGGCTGCGTTACTATTTGATTTTTGAGATTTCAGCTTTTGTAAATATTATGTAAATACACGGTGCAATCATGAATGTAGTGCATATAAATAGTATATGTGAAACGTTATACGTTGGTAAAATATTACAATTACAATTGAAAAATTATAAAGAAAAAAATAAAATATCTTCAGGCTGAGGCACGAATATCTCGCTCTCTTTAAGGAGATTCAAGCCCACTGCAGCAAATGTTTCACCGGTCCGGCAGTAGTCTTCTTGACTTGTCCCCTCCAGGATACAACAGCCCACACACAAAGTATAACTCAACAAACTTTGGACAAGAGTTGAGTCCAAAGCTCCAACACAAGAACACCTTTCTTCAACTAATAAAACTCTCTTTTTTACTAGCTCTTTTACGCTCTATATTTTTTTGTACTTAGAAAAATATGCAAGACCACCTCTATTTATAGGTGAGGTATTCATCCTAGTATTGAATAGGAAGAATAAAGTGGATAGATAAATGGCCTAGGAGTTATAAGAAATGAATGGATAGAATAATCAGATAGTGGTTAGAAGAGTTACCAAAAAAATGACTGTAACATTTCCACTCACGTTTGGCTAATAAAGCAATTGTAACATTCTGGCCATTAACAAAGGTTGATAACTGCACCATAATGATAAAGTAAAATTCAGCATAAAGAGCAACTAAATGTCATCCTCTATCCATTACTATCAAAAGAAATGTCTCATAACGACATTATGTGCAGCAAGTAAATGCACCACTACCCTTTGCCTTATATGCCTATTAACTGCCATGATAATGGGGCACTCAATATTTATATATATATTATTTATTATTAAAATGCCTCAAAATCAACAGTTCCTCACTCATTTTAATATTAAGATAAGAGAGTTTATCAACTCAAGGAAGACTACTATGCATAATAAAAGTGTGCTCTACGTTGAACCTCCACTTAGTAAAACAATAATTTTTACTCCAGAGTCGTAGTTGTCTCAAACTTGAACTATGAGTGCTTAAGGAAAATAAAACATTGCTGCTTACACATAATAATCGAGGTGTTAACATGAGCTTTATAGCCAGCACATTACGGTCTTGTGCTATCCCAGTTTTCATGAGTGCTTTTGAGAATGAGCCTGATTCTCATAGGAAGCGGCCTACTTCCAGACTCACATAGGTGAAATCTGTCGAGGGTGCTCCTGTAAGTTTAACACCCTACTCATACGAGCTACAAATTTTCATTAAGAGTTTTTAAAATCAACCTTCATAAACTATTACAGGAACAATGCACTCACATCATAGGGAGGAAAAAAGATAGTGCATTTCACAATAAGTTATCATGTGATTTGTTTTTCCCATTAAACCTGGTTATAGGATCTCTAGTACCCAGGTTGGGTTTCCTCACATATAACTCATGAATTTATAGGCTTCAATCCAATCCCCCTCGATGTGCTCCAGACCTTTTCTCTTGTTAAGGCCTTAGTCAGTGGATCTACAAGATTATCACCAGATTTGACATAATCAACACTAATGATACCATTTGTCAAATATGATCTCACATTACTGTATTTTCTCCTTATAGGTTTGGGTTTACCATTATAATAATAGTTTTAAACTCCACCAATTGTAGTGGTGCTATCACAATGAATAAAATAAGAGGAATTAGTTTTTTAAAATAAGGTATTTGAAATAATAAATCTCTCAACCAATTCGCTTCCTCACTAGCTGAAGCTAAAGCAATTAGTTCAGCCTCCTTAGTAAAGTTAGCCATAATAGTTTACTTTTTAAATTTCCAACAAATAGCATCACCTCCCAAAGTAAAAATATAACCAGTAGTAGATAGAGAATCACTTGATAAGGTATTCCAATCCGCATCACAAAAGCATTCAAGTACAATAAGATATTTTTTATAGAACAATCATAAGTTTTTGTTCCAATCAAATATGTCATAACTCTTGTTATAGCATGCCAATGTTCATTACCTGGTTAACCAGTAAACCTGCTAAGTACTCCTACTGCATATGCAATATCAAGCCTAGTGCAATCAGTCACATATCTCAAACTTCCTATTATGCTAGCATATTCCTTTTGATTTATCACATCATTTCACTTTGAACAGGAAAAAAGTGAGCACTAGAATCAAAAGGAGTTACAACATGCTTGCAATCAAGGAAATTATATTTTTTCAAATTTTTTTCAACATAATGTGACTGATCAAGAAAAATTTCATCACTTGTTCTAGTAATTTTTATTCCTAGAATAATATTTGCCTCACCAAGATCTTTCATATCAAAATGGCTTCTAAGAATATTTTTAGTCTCACCAATAGCATTCATGTTAGAGTCAAAGATCAATAAATCATCAACATATAGACAAATAATAACATGTAAATTATTCCAAGACTTATGATATATGCACTTATCATACTCATTTATTTTAAAATCATTTTCAATCATGCAGGATTCGAACTTTTCATGCCATTGCTTTGGTGCCTGTTTCAAGCCATATAGGAATTTAGTAAGTTTACATACTTTGCTTTCTTGGTCTGCTTCAACAAAATACTCGGGTTGTTCCATATAAATTTCCTCATTAAGGTCTCCATTTAAAAAAGCAGTTTTTACATTCATTTGATGAATTTGTAAATCAGAAAATACAGCAATAGCAATTAAAAGTCTAATGGATGTAATTCTAGTTACCAGAGAAAAAGTATCAAAAAATTCTAGGCCTTCTAGTTGCTTAAAACCTTTTGCAACTAGTCTAGCCTTGTATTTATCAACAAATCCATCTGATTTTAATTTTTTTTTAAGACCCATTTACACCCAATAATTTTACAATCTGGTGGTAAATCAACTAGCTTCCAAGTTTTATTGGAAATTAGTGATTCCATTTCATCATTTACAATCTTTTTCTAAAAAATAGAATCACGTGAAGATAAAACTTCTTTTAAAGTGAGAGGGTCATTTTCAACATTAAAAATATGAAAATCAGGACCAATTTTTTTTTTCTACTCTAGCTCTTTTACTTTTTGTTAACTCAAAATCACCATTTCTTCGTTTCTCAAAACAGAAGTAGAAGAACTAGGTAGTGACAAAATATTTTCTTTAATCCTTTGACCCCCATTATTTTTAGAATCAAAAGAAAATTTATTTTCATGAAAAATAGCATCACCTGAGTCTATTATAATATTATCTTCAAGATTAAAAAATCTATAGGCTGTACTATTTGAAGCATAACCAAGAAAAGCACAAGTAGTAACTTTTTTACCCAACTTAGTAATTTTGGGATCTATTAGCCTTAGAAAAGCTAAACAACTCCAAACTCTAAGATATCCCAAATTTGACTTATGATCTTTCCACAACTCAAAATGTGTTAATTTAATTTTTTTATGAGACAAACGATTCAACACATAACAAGCAGTCAAAATAGCTTCACCCCAAAAATTTAAAGGTGCATTTGACTCAATAAGCATGACATTAGTCAATTCAACCAAAGTTTTATTTTTCCTTTCCGCTACACCGTTAGATGCAGGAGAATAAGGAAAAGTAGTTTCATGAATTATTCTCAATGATCTAATAAAAGAATTAAACCATTAGACTCATATTCATGACCTCTATCACTTCTAATTCTTTTTATTTTTTTACCAAACTGATTTTCAATTTCATGGAGAAAAATATTAAAATTTTCAAAAGCATCACTTTTATTTTTCATTAAGTAAACATACGTAAACTTAAAAAAATCATCAATGAAAATGATAAAATATCTATTTTCTCCACGAGTTAAAATTCCTCCAAGTTCACAAATATCAGTATGAACTAACTCTAATAAATCAGTTTTTCTTTCAACTTGAAAATGAGGTCTTTTAGTGAATGGGCATTACTACAAGCCTCACATTTTTCAAAATTCTTTTTAATCACTGGGATTAATCCTAAACTACCCATGATTCCCACATAACGATCATTTATATGACACAAACGAGCATGCCAAAAATTAGTAGAAGAAAACATGTAAACAGAAGTAGAAGTTTTATTCATTTCAACATTCAACTTGAACATCCCATCACATGCATACCCCTTTCTCACAAAAATACCCTTTTTCACTATTACATATTGATCAGATTCAATGATCTGTTTGAAGCCTGCTTTATTAAGAAGAAAACTAGACATCAAATTTTTTCTCATGGAAGGAGTATAAAGTACATCTTTTAAAGTAAGTACCCTTCCAGAGGTAAAACACAATTCGACATCTCCCTTTCCAAGCACTTGACTGGTATGAGAATCACCAAGCATGATAGTTTTGGGCTTTTCAAAAGGAATATATGTTTTAAATCAATCTTTATCATAGCAGACATAACGGTTTATACCAGAATCAACCCACTATCCATCAACATTCTCCACCATGTTTATGTTTGTTATCACCACCACAAATGATTCTTTGGTAACATTTGCCTGAGGTATAGGCCCATATTTCTGAAATTTGCAAAATCGAGCAATATACCCACTCTTGCCACAAACAAAGCATGGTCCCTTATCTTGAACATATTGATTTTGTGCTTGGTTATTTTCACCATTATTATTCTTGAGAGGTCTACCATTATTTTTCTCGAATTTTTTCTTCTTAGGCTTCAAAGAAGTATTTTTGTTAGTATCCGGGGTAGCATTATTTGAAGTACCTAACTTTACCTTCATTGTGATGTTGTTCTTTTCTGTTTGCAAAAGTGCATCTTGACCCCTTGCTTCTTCTTCCATGCGGATTCGCATTATCAACGTCTCAAGAGAGGTTTCCTTTTGTTTGTGGCGCATAGTTTTTTGAAATTTCTTCCAAGAAGGTGAAAGTTTATCAACTATGCCACAAATAATAAGGTTATCTCCAACTTTGACCTCCTCGGACCTGAGTTCTCCAACAATCATTATAACATCTTGAGCTTGGTCTACCATTGATTTGTTATCCACCATTTGGAAACGAAAAAATCTGCTAGCAGCGTATTTTTTTGCTCCATCCTCCTCGGTATCACACTTACTCTGCAATGCTTTCCAAATTTTCTTTGCACTAGAGTAAGTTCTATCATAATAATCATAAAAATTATCAGATAGACAATTAACTAGAAAATACCGATACTTGTAGGAATCACCATCGTACTTTTCAACTTTCTCTTGAAGAGAAATAAGTTCTTCATCATTCATGAAAGTGTTATCTACTTTATTTGGATTCTTCTCAGTTAACACATAAGAAATATTGAGAAGACTTAAGTAGAAAAGTACTTTACCCTTCCACCTCTTGAAATGAGTACCGTTGAACCGGAATGGCTTGTTAAGATCTCCCATCTTGACATCCGCAGATTTTTCAATTGTAGCCATTATGAATCTCCTTAAAATTGTTGGTGAAATATTACAATTACAATTGAAAAATTACAAAAAAGAAAATAAAATATCTTCAGGCTGAGGCGCGGATATCTCGCTCTCTTTAAGGAGATTCAAGCCCACTGCAGCAAATGTTTCACCGGTCCAGCAGTAGTCTTCTTGACTTGTCCCCTCCAGGATACAACAGTCCACACACAAAGTATAACTCAACAAACTCTGGATAAGAGTTGAGTCCAAAGCTCCAACACAAAAACACCTTCCTTCAACTAATAAAACTCTATTTTTTACTAACTCTTTTGCACTTTATTTTTTCTTGTACTTAGAAAAATATGCAAGACCACCTCTACTTATATGTGAAGTATTCATCTTAGTATTGAATAGGAAGAATAAAGTGGATAGATAAATGGCCTAGGAGTTACATGAGTTACAAAGAATGAATGGATAGAATAATGAGATAGTGGTTAGACGAGTTACAAAAAAAATGACTGTAACATCTCCACTTACGTTTGGCTAATAAAGCAATTGTAACATTTTATCCATTAACAAAGGTTGGTAACTGCAGCATAACGATAAAGTTAAATGCAGCATAAAGAGCAACTAAATATCATCCTCTATCCATTACTATCAAAAGAAATATCTCATAACGACATTATGTGCAGCAAGTAAACGCACCGCTACCCTTTGCCTTATATGCCTATTAACTGCCATGATAATGGGCCACTCAATATATATATTATTTAATATTAAAATGCCTCAAAATCAACATTATATGTATTAGCAATCTTTTCCTATGAAATGTTCCTGAATATTTTAGCAGTCTCTATGAAACGTCCATGATGAAAAAGTGCAATCATAAATATAATGTATATAAATAATATGTATTGTGTACGAGTATTCGCGATTATTGTCGCATCATATATATTGAGCCCGTGCGCATACGGACAATCACCATCTAGTGTGTATATATATATATTTATATATATATATATATATTTCATATTACCATTAAGATACATTTCATGTAATCACTATAACATTAATTGTTGACTAAAAGTATGAATAACAAGTGAGTGAATCAACCATTTAGGAGAGTGAGAGAGTGTGTGTGGGGGATACACCTCCAAGGTAGAACTCTTTGAGGGGTCTATATACACCAAGGGTAATAAGGACATTTCACATGCCATTTTTGACAAAAAATTCTTGACCTTAAACTTTTTTTTGGACTGCTAATAAATAAGCAGGTCAATAATCAGTCCAAACTTGAACGAACTAAACGAATTATGATTTTATGGGTTAATTTTACCACCTCTAGAAATAGTTAATCGGGTGCCTGCCACATACCCCTAGTTTGGGTCGTGACGCACCATCACATATAAGATTTGTATTAATAGTGCGACTTACAATAGATTCAACTAAACTCATTCGTTTTGAGAACCTCTATGTCCAATACTCTTTTGTTTCAAATTGTGTGTTGTTGTCCTTTTCAATTCGTTTTAAAAAGAGCATCACTTGTATATTTAGTAAGTTTTAATTTCATCATTTTCATTTCATCTGTAAAGACACTACTTTATAGGAATAGCATGATATTTTTAAAACCACAAGATTCAAATGATATTTTGAAATAGCATACACGCGTTTAAGTTAAGAGCATAAAATCCAAAAATTTGCTTTACATTTTTAAATTTCATGACTAGTCAAATTAAGACACATAAAATAAAATGAAGGATATAACATCTTATCACGGAGAAAATGACAAAAATGGTACCTTATGTTTGGGAGTAAGTCGAAGTTAGTCTCTTCAATATATTCCTAAGCAGTTTTGCTTCTTTAAATTTGTCAAAAATTAGCACTTTTTCTCTCTATCAAACGTGAATACTTTAGTTTTTAGATCTAATAGGAACTGTGAAAAAAAAAATTTAAACTCACATTTGGAGGTGCATTTTTTTTTTGTAATTTATATTATATTTGATTTATTTTTAGTGTCTGGTGCAATTTTTAGAGGTGCACTTACTGCGATATTGGTCTATTTTTCGTGTATTGTGCAGTTTCTAGCATTACAAATTTCTGAAATTTGACAGAATTTTTCTGGTATTTGTGGTTAATTTATTTGAATAGTTTCCATTAAATTCTAATAGTTGGAGATTATTAAATATTTAAGAGGACAACAAACTTAAAGAACCAAACTGTTAAGGAATATATTTAAGGAACTATTTTAGACTTACCCATAATATATGGGACCATTTTCGCCATTTTCTCTTTTAATCGTAACGCACTGCAGTTTTCTCTTTTGACGTTACCGTTACGGTCATAGAGTGGGTCCCATTCATCCGACGTGTCCTCGCTCCCGCAACAATTACCCAAAATATAAATAAAAAAAGATATTCGAAAAGGGCACATAATAAAAAAGAGGAAAGCGGTGCAAAAACCGCCGGCCAACACTAAACCGGTCTAAAACCCCACTCTTCCCTTCCCTCCCGGAGTTAAATCACCGGCGATCTGCAGACGTGAACTCCGGCGACCGTCCGTACACTTCTCATCCGTGGTGATCTTCATGTTTCTCTTTTATGTATTTATATAACGTAAAATAAACGCACAGTATGCGTGTGTGTATATATATATATATATATATATATAGATGTTTTGTGTGTTTTATTGTAGATAGAGGTGGCGGCGCGTGGTAGATAGATTGGATGGGATATGGCGGAGCCACCATCGCCGCCGCTGAAGGATAACAAGCTGCTCAAAGGAGTTTTTGCTGTGGGTGGAATCATGTCTACTCTCGTCATCTACGGAATTTTACAGGCATGTTTCTCAAAATCATGATCTTCGTTGTATATTTATGTGATTAAAAACTAGCATATGCCTTGGCGTAATTGGTAAAGTTGCCTCCATGTGATCAGTAGGTCACGGTTCAAGCAGTCGAAATAGCCTCTTGTAGAAATGCAGGGTAAGACTGCGTACAATAGATCCTTGTAGTCCGATCCTCCCCCGGACCCTGCATAGCGTGAGCTTTAGTGCACTGGGTTGTGCTTTATGATCAATACACCCACCCAAACTAGGTAGCCGTGGAAACAACCTCTTGCTGAAATGCAGGGTAAGGCTGCGTACAATAGACCTTTGTGGTCCGACCCTCTCCTGACTCGTGCATAGCGTGAGCTTTAGTGCACCGGGCTGCCCTTTATGATCAAACCCACCCAAACTGTGTATGTATGAATTTAATTGACTGTATTTGATGAGCATGGAGTTTGAGATATTCATTTTGATTAATGTATTAGTATATTACTGGTAGTTGCAAAGTCGGATTGATATAAAAAGTATCAGATTAATCTTTAGAGTTTGAATTTTTAATTTGAGTTATTAGAAGTTGTGAAAGAGCTTGAATTACTAGTTTGAATTATTAGAAGTTGTGACATTTTGATTGAAAATGAATGGTGCAATCATTTTGGAACGTTCTAAAATCGAAAGAATGTCAAATAAATTGAAATAGATGGAGTTTGTCCTTTGTCATTATGAAAATATAATTGCTTTAAAATTCATTGTGTTGCTCGGTACTTATTTCGGTAGGAGAGGTAATTATAATAGTATAATAATAGTGTTAAGGGCTTAAGGAAGAGGGTACTTGCATGATCATACGGGAAAAGGAAATGAGGAGATAAACTTGCAACTTTGGTAATTTATTCATTTGTATGTGACAGAGAAAAGGGAAAAAAACTTGGTAGTTATTAGTGTATACTACAGAGAGCATTTCAAGACGTTTTTGCCTAATCCGCTGTGAACTCTGTTGAGTTGTTTATCCGACATCGGACATACAAAGGGTTTTTTAAAGGTCTTGGTCAACTTGAATCATTGCCACTAGGTTTTGATTTAAATATTTAGATTATTTACAATGGTATAATAGGCAACCTTTGGCGCACCAATATTCACACTCGTAGGTCTGAATGGAGTCATGTGTGAACCTCAGATTTAGGTTACACCTGCAGAAGGGCATTGAGTTGTATATAAAAGGCTCTCATTGGATAAGCACGTGTATCTAAAGGGGTTGAAAAAGGATTGGACAACCACTCCACTCATTGCCTTAATGTTTTGGGTTGAATATGTAGATTCTTTTAACAAATTTGACAATCCTAAAAGCTTTTGGATGTTTAGTATGCAACGTGAGGAAATGGAGGAATAGCTTTGGGTATTTAAGCTTAGAACATTGGGCTAATTCTAGAAGTTTTGATTGTTCCTTTTCTTATTAGGAATGAACGAAAGGAACAGTTTTTGTATTAAATTCAAGTGTGAAGCATTTTCAATTTATTTATTTTAAAGGACTTCTTCCCTCATGATTGTCTTCAGCTTCTCTGAAATTTCGGTCCTTCATGGGATTGAAACAGGTTTAGTCAATGTGGGTGAAAGAACACGATAGAGAGTCTTTCCAAATTGATATTGCAGTTTCCAAATATAATCCTACCCTGAAATGGTTACGCGGTATAGTTTCAAATTCTGTTAGCACCCAAGATGTGTGCTTACAATGGGGCCCAATGGATTTTACAGAGGAACCACAAGGTGTGGGTGCCCTGCAGGACAAGCTCTGTCTAAATAAATCTCTTATAAGTACATTATATAGTCACAAGAGTCCTGGGAATAGCTCTGTTCTAAAGAATCTCTTGATAAGTAAAGTATATAGTCACAAGAGGCACGAAGACCCCATGTACGAGAAATATACATGCAAAAGAGCTATTGAAGATATTGCTATCTGCAAAGTTTGCGCCAATACAAGTCAGTATGATTGAGCTACTTCACTTTATTCGTCTGCCCATACAGTATTTTGGAAAGTATGGATCTCATGTAATTGAGTAGGCACAGAAAATATTGCACATCTGACATGCTCCTTTTGGGAGATTACTTAAATAAAGCTATTGACGTTACCCCATCACTACACGTGTGAAGTGTCAAGAAGAACTCAAAAGGGGTAGGGTTATTCTCTATTCAAACCAATCCATAGATGACAAGGATGGAACTGTTTCATCAGGGTAGCCAGGGTTCCCAACTCTTCAACATTTCTCTTACAAGCATAGTGTTGGGCATGACATGAATGGGGAGTGGCTATGAGATCTATGTTATGTACAATCAATAATTATGTATGGTGTAATGACTTTTCAGAATTGCGTAATTCCAGAGTTCAACCATTCCCTAAGTATGGAGTCAAAGACTTTGAAGGGCCATTATGGAGTCAAGCAACCGAAATCGAGAAAAGAAGTCATATCTAAGCTAATTATAACTATGCTTATATTATACCAAGCAAGACCCTTTTGCAGTTTACTCGCTAGTGTCATCACTCATTGGACGAGCCATTTTATTTGTACCAGTTGAGTACGTCTGTCGAAGACCCGGACAAAAAGCTTTCTACCTTACCACAGAAACTCAGCAATCAATGTTATCTGGCCCCATTGCTCCAAGTGGACTTAACCATTTGACTTCTGACAAAAAGAGGAAGAGAAGCCCTTTGAGTAAGGGCTCTTGAGTTAGAGTTCAAAGTCACCTTCTTTCTTCTATTTCTACCCCAAAAAAAAATAAAAATGAAAGGGAGCATATGGAGAGAAGAATAGAGCATAATAGATTTAGCAAGTCATAAAATAAATAAGCATAAAGGAAAACTACAAAATTTTAGGATTGTTCTTTCATTAGTAAGTAGTCTACATTAACTTATTCTCTATAGCAGTTGTCATTTCTGCAAATTTATTTCTATGCCCATTTCCGAAGTTTAAGGGCTTAGGCTAATCAAACCTTGATATGCGCCCTAAGTGACAATCAGCCTGAGTGTGTGTAATTTAGACATCATTTGAGTTTTACCGTGGGAGAGACGTCGTACAGTATAGTCATCTAGATTCTACTTATGCAGCTTACCAGTATTACGCATAAGCCGACTCTTCTCTGTGATTATATGTTTCTTTTCTGTTTTCAATTGATTCTCATGCAAAATCTGCTACATTTTCTTTCTTTTACTTCCAGAGTTTACATGTTAAATAGACTCATAGTAACTTACAACCCCACCCCCCCACCCCCCCGCATGCCAAAAATAAAGGACTGATGTGTAGGAAGCAACAGTTGACAATGATCTTTGAAGCATCCAATTCCTTGATCTATATCCTCTTCTTCAGTTTCTTAAATTGAAGATGCAATTATTAGTATAAAAGGGGATCATCTCCATTTGACATACGTAATTTTGAGGTTTCGTTTGCACTTTCTTCTTTAGCTGCATATTTCAGAGAAACAGCATATATAAGTATAGCAGCATCTATTCGCTGTTCAACCGGTCACTTTGATCTCAAGTTTAATCCCATATTAATAAAGCAACACATTTTTGCGTTTAAGTTAGATTTTGCGTACTTTTTATTTCCTTGACATGATGATGAAATTTGTTCTTGCAGGAAAAGATCATGAGAGTTCCTTATGGGCCAAGTAAAGACTATTTTGTATACTCATTATTTCTTGTCTTCTGCAATCGGATTACCACCTCTGCAGTCTCTGCTGGAGTTTTACTGGTAATAGAACAATTCCAAGCTATACAGACTACTTATTCATCTAATACTGCAAATGTACGCTTACATGATTCCAATATCTTTTGAGAGCCTCTTGATGAGGCAGAGAATGAAGTCTTCAGTATTTGATAAGTGATTCTTGGGAATTTTGTCACACACTACACTACGCATTTACCTCCAATTCTCTGATTTGCAGGCAAGTAAGAAGGCATTGGACCCAGTAGCCCCACTCCATAAGTATTGTGTAGTTTCCGTGTCTAACATCCTTACAACGACTTGTCAGTACGAGGCAAGTTTTGTCGTCTTCCTTATGGTTACATAAAAATGAAGTAAAAGACAAAGGAGAACACTTAAGCCTTAAACAAAGAAGATTATGAAAACAAATAACAAACACAAATAAGATTTGGACAAATAAGATGTGAAGAACTTTGGCAATTGTAAAGTAATAACTGACGAGTACTGATAATTTTGATTCTTTTTCAGGCTCTCAAATACGTAAGCTTTCCTGTACAAACCCTGGCGAAATGTGCCAAAATGATACCTGTAATGGTAAGTTAACTTGCTACTTAGACTGTTGTAATTACTGGAAAATGAAGTTCATATAGTGCCTCTGGGTGAGACTGGTTATGAACTTGTGTTGTCCGCTTCTATAATACAGTTTGTTTGAGTGTTGGCATTGCTGTTTCAAAGCTTCTAGCTATGACTTCTGGTCCGTGATACCGTATCCATCTCCTTTGAATTGTGAATGTCTATTTGTACGAAAATTTAACTGGTGAAGCACTAAAACTAAAGTTATAAGGTATTTTCTATTTTGCCTATTTTAGCACATATAATTTCAATAAATAACCACCTCATTTGCTGAAGTTAAAAACTTACCTGATTGTTTCTTTCACTTCGTTTATCTTATTATCTTGTTGTTGTTACTGCTTGTTATTACTATTTCTTTTTCTTCTATCCTCGAGCTGAAAGTCTTATCGAAAACATCCTCCTTACCCTCACCAGGTAGGGGTAAGGTATGCGTACTCTACCTTTCCCAGACCCCTCCTTGTGGAATTATCCTGGGCATGTTGTTGTTGTTGTAATTCTACCTCTGTGCATCTCGTAGTTTTACATTGTCTCACCTACAATGTTTTGCTTATACAAGTAACACTATTGAGGCCTCATTTGTTTACACTTAATGGAGGTCTGTATTTGAATGGTTCAGACCTTAGGCCATTAAGTGCATTTATTTTCATTAAGATTTAAGCACTTAATTGGTCTGAATCATTAAGATCTAAAACAAAGTCTTAGTACTATTAAGAGGTATTCTTGTATGGATAACATTCACCACCACTTTATCAATAATCACCAGTCACTATCACTTACCACCTTTGTCATCACCAGCCACCACTACTATCAACCACTACCACACCTACTACCTCCATCATTATAATTATATCCATTGTCACCACCCTCACCGCCACCGCCACCACCACTGTGGTCAATCTCTACTACTAACCAACTCTACCATCACAACTAGCACTGCCGTCAACTACCACCAACACACCGTCAACCACCACACATTCTTCCGTCACCACCACAACCACCACCATTGTCACCGTCGGCGCCACCTCCACCACTATCAGCCACTACCACTAGTACGGTCAATCCCTACTACCAACCACCATCACAACTCGAACTACCGCCAACGACCACACATTATTCGGTCACCACCATCAACACCGTCAACTACTAACTTTAACCAACTTCACCACCACCAACACTATCAATCACCACCATCATGACAGTCACTACAACACCAACCACCTCTACCATCACAACTATCACCACCAACATTACTAGCCACTAACACCACCATTACCACCACCATTACCACCACCGCCACCATTATAAACCATCTCCATCATCACTAGCAAACATAAATGTTTCATTTTTTTAATCAAATAATAATTTTATTTTATTAAATTAAGTATTTTTCTAATATATAATTAATTTTTTATTTGAATTGTGTTTTTATTATATTTACAAATTAATAAATTATGCACATTCAGATGTTGAAAAACAAACCGTCTTAATCGTTCAGTATTCAGATCTAGAGACAACATCTTAATCATTCAGATGTGCATTCAGATTAAGACGTCTTAATATTAATGAAAACAAATGAGGCTTGAGTATGCTTCCCATTTGATACCCATCTTACTATTCCTTTTGTCTTCATGCAGATCTGGGGAACTATCATCATGCAAAAGAAGTACAAAGGACAGGACTATTTCCTGGCATTCATAGTCACACTTGGCTGTTCATTATTTATTCTGTATCCGGTAATAACTAATGTCTTCTTCTAAACACCTTTGTGTTTCTCTGAATTGCCACTAAGCCAAATTATTACAGGAGTTATTTTTCAGAATATATTTTGCGTGAATCCTTCATAAATCATTTGTTTTGTTATTAACCTGTTCTAGTAGCCGTGATTTATCAGAGAAGAAGCCTCGAAAGACCTATAATCTCTGGGAATCCTTGCAGATTTAGGGGAAAATATAACACAATGGAAGTAAAAGATCCATATAGGTGATACCATCTAATTGGATTAAGACATAATCATGTGGGTAAGCTTACAGCAAGGTCCAATGTCTGCTAGGAGTCTTTTTAGTCTTGTTAGACATTTGTATATCATCACAAAACTGTAAAGCACTTCTAATTCTAGACATCTAAATTATTGGATATTGGAAAAAAATGGTTTCAAAATGGAGTGGAAGGGATAGAGAGGATTTTTATACCTAACCCCAACTAGAGCTTGGGATTGAGGTGTAGTTGTTGTACTGGATCTCCAAAAACAGGGAGATATGGCAACATACATGTCTAATGGATAGATGCAATGGCCTAAAAATGTTACGAGCACTGAACTAGGGATTACTGGGTTGAAATTCCTACACTCTTTTCTTGGGAAGACATCAAACTTTTGGGCAGCTTCTACTGCCCCTCCCTAGAACTTTCATGCTGACCTGAAACACCAGAACAAATAGTTAACTGATTCCATATCCTTGGAATGAACCAGATTGCATGACATTTATGTTGTTTACCTTGTTGAGGGACCGTTTTGAAACCAGTTATTTTATACAATTTAGTAGCACTAAACAGAACTTACGGCTGATTCTCCAAACTAAAATACAGGCTTTCTAACAAGATCATTGTTTCTGGCACTTGTGTTTGTGCTGGAAAGTATTTAGAATATATTTTCCTGTGCAGTTATATCTCGCGGCAATATTTTTACAGTTTGTTTTTGGTTTTAGGCAGAAGGGGACACTAGCCCATACAGTAGAGAAAGGGAGAGCACCATTTGGGGAGTTTCTCTTATGATGGGATATCTTGGGTATGAATTGATATAATCCAACATTTTAAACCTTTGGTCATTGAATTAATGAATGTTAAGAGAACAGCTGGATTTGCTTAAAATTGAGACTTCCTTGAATGTGTGCCAGAGATCTAGAAACTAGGTTCAAGCTTTCTATCTCATATCTTGTATTTGAATGAGTTTGTTTATCATAAAAGGTCTTTATAATGTCCTCTCTTTTTCCTTCCTTGATTACTGTCTTTCACCTTATTCGCTAAGATTGCCAGAAAAATTATCTAACTCCTAATGCTCTATGATTGGAGCCTCCAAGTCAATCAAAAGGTGGAAAAAGATCAGATGTGCTCTGTAGACCTTTTGAGTGATTAACATGTTGTACATAGAAAGTCATCTTTTGTTAGTTTTCTTGTGAACAAAATATATGGTACTTGGCATATTAAATCCATGTCTTTTGCTTTCCCAAATGAATTTTTACAATTCTATTTACCTGATGTACTGCCCAACGAACTCTTTTAATTGGTCCACAGCAGAGGAGTTATTTTGAGATAATAGGAGGCAAAAATAAAGATATCAAAACTTCACCCCGCAAGCAGATACAAAATTCTAACTTAAGAAGCAAATATACCCTTATTCAATTTTCTCTTTCATTAGTTTATATTAAAAGGAGAAACTTAGTTATCTCCCTATTAGAATTGAATATTAGTGTGTTAGCTTCTGAAACTAGGCTTTAATAAAGCATTTGATCTCACAGGTTTGATGGATTTACGAGCACGTTCCAGGATAAACTTTTTAAAGGCTATGATATGGAAATACACACTCAGATATTCTACACAACCGTCTGTTCTTGTCTTCTTAGTTTCACTGGTAAGATCTCATTTATTGCAGTTGCAAAACCAGTTTCTGCAACTAATGAGTAGTGTGTTTGAGTTGCTGTTGAGAAATTCAATCTTAAGCACCCAAGGGTGCGGCCTAGTGGTCAGTGAAGTGGCTTGAAGATCATGAGATCTCGGGTTCAAATCCTAGCGGAGGGAAAAGCACTAGGTGATTTCTTCCCATCCTTTCCAAGCCTTTGCGGATAGAGTTATTCGGTCCCAGTGCTGGTGGAGGTAGTAGGTATCGTGTTGAATTAGTCTAGGTGCGTGCAACCCTAACACCAGGGTTAAAATAAATCAATCTTACATATAAAAAGATTACCGGACAAGCTGCTGAACACTTCTACAAAGTTAACTATTTTGTTATTTTCCATGTCTTCTCACTAAGCTTGTGATCTCCAATAATTTCCATGGTTTACTGGGAAGACTTACAAATCACAGTAGATGGTTAGTTGTTAGTTGAGCGTTGTCTCGCTCTCTTGTGGGATAGGCTTGGTGGTAGTCTAGAGCACCATATCTGAAGTTATAATTTTGGTGAGCGTTGTCTCGCTCTCTTGTGGGATAGGCTTGGTGGTAGTCTAGAGCACCAAATCAAAGTTGAGCGTTGTCTCGGAGGGATGGGCCAGGCTGGGTCATTTCTCAAGAACAATAGCTAAAGGGCCTAATACTACCACTTGGATCTGGAATCTACATGCTGATGCTCACAATTTGGAGGAGATCTCTCGAAAATTCCTTTCATATCAGTAGTATTAGTGTTATTCTCATAGTTTCTTGCTCTTCGATTTATGTTACTATCTTTTGTTTCTTGTACTTTGGTTATTGTATTATTTTAGCTGTTGTTGTTGTTCCTTTCTTTCAGAATGTGCTATGTAATTCCTTCCTTAGTTTTCCTGGCCTTTTCACTTTCTTTCTTTCTTTTTTCCAAAACTGCTTTGAAATGCTTCCTTTTTCTTTATTTGAGCCGAGGGTCTATCAGAAACAACCTCTTTACCTCTACAAGATAGGGGTAAGGTCTGCATACACACTACCCTCCCTAGACCCCACTTGTGGGATTACACTGGGTTTGTTGTTGTTGTTCTATATATTTGCTGATAACCTTTTACTTGATTCTATAAATCATCTGAAATGCAAATTCAAGCAACAGCTGATGAGTATGAAGGCTTGGTTAGCTTCCAAGCTTAAGTGTGTTTGGCCTTGAATTACGTTTCAGTTTAGATCCAAATTTTGACTATTCATAGCACTATGTGCCTTTTAATTGTCCTCGATGTTCTGGAATAACATCCTTGCTGTGTACTGCATAGTATTTGACCTTTCTATTACATGATTGTGGATGAAACTCTATCCCAGACATCTGCATTCGAAGTACAGAAATTCTTGACCGCTAGTTAAGAACATAAGATTTGATGATATGCAGCAGCTCCTAGTGTATTGTCTTTTTCTGTTAGGCAGGATATTCGGTTGAATGACATACTTTAAATTTTTATGGGTATCCCGAGTTTGTATTAAGAATGTTTATCTAGTTTATGTTCCAATGACTAGATATGACTAGAATTTATGTTTTATTTCCCATTTAGGTATGATCATGCAGGGCAATCTTCTCATGGCAATTGATTTCGTATCTCGCCATCATGATTGTTTCTTTGACATTGCTCTGCTTTCAACTGTAAGTTGTTTTAAAATAGATAATCTTGATTTGCTTAAATGGAGATTCTCTGTTCTTGGACAAATTGTGCAAACTCGTTTCTGTCATTAAAATGTAATTATATCCGTTTACGGTCTTTGTTGCAGGTAGCAACAGCTAGTCAATTCTTTATTTCGTACACAATCCGCACATTTGGTGCTCTAACTTTTGCGACCATAATGACCACAAGACAGGTAATATATAGGGTTCGAGGAAGTGTGATGCTCTCCACTTAGGGTGTGTTTGGTATGAGGGAAAATGACTTCCAGGTCATTTTCTGATGTATGGTACGACGAAAATCATTTTCAATATTTTACATTTTCTACCAAAAGGAGAAAAATGATTTCCCTCATTCATGGGTGGAAGTCTTTTTTTTGGGTGAAGGTATTTCATAATTGAAAGGCATCAAGAAGACCAATAGTACAGAAGTACTGAGTAAGCAAAAAGATGCAATAATTAGCTCGTTAACAGTATATCAAGCTATGACTCGGGAGTTAACAAAGTTCAAGAAATGGTCACTGCTAATTACAGGGGTTAACTCTGTCCAACTAAAGATCAAGTAAACATCTAGCTTTGAGGGAGTTATTAGGCGTTGAGATTCCATCAAAACATCTACGATTCCCATCAGTCCACAATACGCAAAAAAAAATTGTTGCAGGAATCATTAACCAAGTCTTCTTGATGGTTTTATTAACTCTCCATAGACTACAACTAGCATATGCCTCTTTCACAATATGTGGCAATACCCAGTAAGTCCAAAAATAAAAGCATGTTCCACAGGTCAGCAACCATTGCACAATGTAAGAAAAGATGATCGAGTGTCTCAAGGCTATTTTGGCACATATGACATCTGTGAGCAAGCTGAAAGCCCCTTCTATTGAAGGTATCTTGTGTAAGACAAGCTTCATTAATCCAGTTGAAGCAGATAACTTTGGGTGGTAATCTTGTCCTCCATAGTAATTTCCAAGGCCAAGAGTCAAATTATCCCATTTTGAGAGTGTAGCTTCTTGTAGCATTCTCTCACAGATAAAGTCTTCTTGTGTCCCCAGATCAAGGAGTCAGTTGTGTCTTCAACTATGGTGCAAGTCCAGTTTGGGCAGCAGGCTTAATAATCCACCTCCCAATCCTGTACAAATCTCCTGAGATGGCATGGATGTCCCAGCTATTGCTAGTTCTGTGTGAAAGTCATTTTCGTTAAAACCATCTTATTGCTTGACTTTGTATTACTTATTCAACTAACAGTTTACATTATTATTAGTCTCTAGTGTTCAAAAGTTTAATCAAAACACTCACAATTAGCTGATACAATTATTTATTTTTAATAAATACTTTTTCTGGAAAATATTTTTCACTCACCAACCAAACACCATAAAATATTTTCCTTGGAAAATGACTTTCGTCTTACTAAACACACCCTTAGTGACCTTGTGCCTAACCAATATTGATGCTCAATTATATTGATGTAGTTGGTGAGCATGTTACTGTCATGCTTGTGGTTTGGCCATCCCCTCAGCTGGGAGCAATGCATTGGAGCTGTAAGCATTTACTTCATAGTCTCTTGGCTTTGGCAGCTGAAGCTTTACGTTTCTGTTTTATTTGGGGAGAAAGTTGTTTTATGGTTGATTTCATTTTTTTCAGGTTATCGTCTTTGGGGCCCTTTATGCAAGAAGCTTCTTAAATGCTAAAAAGAAACCACCGTTGACTTTGGAGATTACAGAAAATAGAGCTTCAAGTCCACCAAAGGTAAATCCATAGCTGACCTTGAAGGATTCCGACGTTTGCAGTAACTGATCTTCCTTGGATCTCTCTGCAACTTAAGCTGCTCTGAGATAAAACTAACTACGGTGGAATAGATAGGACTTCTATTGTAGGGACTCCGCGTGGAAGACTAGCTTGTTGGTTGGTCTTTAACAACACTTGCATCTAATGATTTGATATACATTTGAAAGACATTTTAACAACCTGCCTCAGGTATTCACTATTGTTGAAATGGACTCTCATAAACTATAGAAGTTCTGAGTTTTGTCCTTCAAGTTTCTATGTATCATTCTCTGTTTTCGCGTCTTAGAGAGACTTAGCTTTTGGAGAGTTGTTATCTCTCTCGAGGACGGAACAATATATCTTGGCAGAACCAAAACATATGTAGCATGGGTAAATGACAGCTTGTACATAGTATCACTCTTGAGTGCTGAATTTCTGCAACAGGCTGACACACTATAGATGCTTATTAAGACCAATGTGCCTGGGCTTGTGGAAGAAAAGTTTATGCTGCTTTGAAAATTGGGTACTAAGACCAATGTGCCTGGGTATATATATATTCTCAATAATCTGAAGTAGGCTCCTAAAACAGTTGAAATGGTTTATATATATACCCACTGAACAATTTAAAAAGTTCAATTATGTCTGCATGAGGCTTTCATTGTATCAGCTAAGTTGATCAATTTTCTTACAGTGAGGTTTGATCTTTGATAATCTGGCAGCATCATTATAATTCCAATAATGTAGTATGAGCTTCATTAACTGGTTAGTCTCCCCCACTTGGACTTGGATGTATTGCATTTTATCTAGGGGTGGCAAATCAAACTCGGTCTGTCCAACTCATTCAAGTTTGGGCTGGTTATTGACCTGCTCATTTATTTGCCCAACACATTTTAGTCCAACCCATTTCACCTATTAAAACGGGTTAATTATACAGAATGACCATTCAGTCATAATTTTTCACAAAATATAGCCCAACTATAATTTATTAGGGATAATTACTAAGAATGATCATTCGGTCATAATTTTTCTCAATATAGCTCATCCTTTTTCAGTATTCTTCTTTCAACCATTAATGGCTTCTTCTTCTCTTTCTTATTCTTCCTTCTTTCTTCTTCTTCTTCCATGTTCTAATTTCTTGAAAGCTCGATTTTTAAAATTTAATATGCTGCAAACGTATATTGTTTTGAGTAAATTATATATCAAAAGACTCAAAACATCAAGAGGAGCTCATATCTAAAATTTGGGACTGTCTAGAAGAGAATTTGGGTTGGTCAAAATTGAAAGACTACAACATTTGTATAACTCTAACTCAAAATTTAATGTAGATTTCATAAAAAATTATATTAACAATCTAGTGTATAAATATTGTATAAACAACGTATATGGATGTAAAATACATCTCTAATATATAGTTATACATCACATATACATATTTGTACAGTATATATACAATATCGATACATTACATAACTATTTATACAATATCGTACATTACATATACGTATGGTCATTTTTGTTGTAATTTTTTTGTGGCTATTACATTTAGGTAAAAATCCGCATTTAAAACTTGGATTGATATGTAATCCAAGTTGACTTATGAGAAATCTTATAAAAAAATATTTAATTTTTTTTATTTGATATGTTATATATAATAATAATAAAGAATTTTTTGTTGTTGTTAAGTACCAAAAATAAAAGAACAAATAAAATAATTAAAACTTAATAAAAATTGGATGGATTGGGTTATGATCCATTATCTGACCAGTTTTAGCCCAAGCAAATTTTGGTAGAGTTGAGTCTTGACCCAATTTGACCCGTCCAAATTTGATCCAACCCGCCCAATTGTCATCCCTAATTTTATGTACCTATTTGCAGGCAATCATAGAAGTCATCCGACACCGTGTTGCCAAAATATTATATTACTCTATATTATATAAGGGAGAATATCCATTTTTGATAGTCCTCACATGATTTTTTCCTTCTCTTTTTTATCCTTAATTGAAGTTTTTATAACTTTGTAAATCCTCATAAATTCTAGTAAATTTTAAGAACTTTAAGGACTTTTACATGCCACTAAAAATGATAAAAAGGTGATATTGACCCCCACAAAGCATACTCGTACATATTTGAGTCTTTTTTGTGTGTGAAAATTAAATATATTTCTTCTTTAGAATTTATTATAGACATGTAAAGAATTATTCAGCCATTCAATTTCTATCTTAGTATAGGCTTAATTTTTGAATCAAAATATTATTCTTATAATATTATTTATTATTTATCATTTGCTATTTTAAACTTTTATTTGTCGATTAACTGTATTTTTTTATCTTCTCTCGTAAAAAAATTTCGTACATATTGGCAAAGGTAAATAACTAACAAAATTGGGAAAAGCACACTAAATGGATCAACAAATTTAAAATATTTATACCTTAATGCCCTCTTTCATACTAATTTTAACAATACCCAGTCGCTACTAAATATTTACCTGTGATACCCCAATTTTTTTGACCAGTGTTTTTCAATTCATTTTCAGTGCTTCCTTTTCTCATTTTTGAGAAAAATAATAATTAATTACTGAACCTTCTTTTTTTTCTTCTTAAATTGTTCCTTCTTTTTTTTTTTTTTTTAGTTTCTTTTCCTTTTTGTCTATTTTTTTCTCTTGATTCCTTTTATTTTTTCTTTTCTTTATCTTCTTTTTAATTTGTCTCTTTCCATACTTTTGCTTTTTAAAAAGTAAAAATAAAAATAGAAAAAATAAGAAAAATGAACTAACTATTTTTAAATTAATTGAAATGAAAATTAAAAAATTAGACTGCAATAAAAGATTATAAGAAAAATACTAAAGTCCACTAGATTATATATGTGTAGTTTTTTCTTGTTGGCTCTTTTTTTGTCTTGTTTTGTTTTATCTTATTATTTTGTTAGATTATCTTCTTTTTTTAATCCATTTTTTAAAGATAAAATAAAATATAAAGAAAAAATATTATCTAATTATTTTTAGATTAATATAAATATAAAAAAAATCACAATAATAAATAATTGAAAAGGACTAAGGAGTGTCTCGTTAAGGACTGAAGCAGTACTTCATGATACCATGACGGTATATAAATATTTTGTGATGGTGTCATGGAGGACTGAGGAGTGTCTCGTTGAAGGATTGAAGCAGTCCTTTATGATACCATACCAACATATAAATATATTATGATGGTATCATGGAGGATTGAGGAATCTTATTAAAGGACTCAAGCAGTACTCCATGATACCATGATAGTATACATATATACTATGATGGTATCATGGTATACTGATGAGTGTCTCATTGAAGGATGATATCATGTCAATATATGTTATACTGTGGTGGTATATTGAGAAATGTCTCATTGAAGAACTGACTCATCAATCCTTCATGATACCATACTAGTATATAGATACAATGTGATGGTATCATGGAAGAATGAGGATTGTCTCGTTGAAGGATGATATCATGCCAGTATATAGATATATTGTGATGGTATCATGGAGGACTGAGGAGTGTCTAATTAAAGGATTGAAGCAGTCCTCCATGATACCATATCAACATATAGATATACTGTGATGGTATATTGAGAAGTGTCTCATTGAAGGATTGAAGTAGTCCTACATGATACTATGACAGTATATAAATATACTATGATGGTATCATGGAGGACTGGAAAGCGTCAGACTAAAGTATTGAAGCATACCTCAATGAAAAAGAGAAAAAAAAGTGAATAAAATTAAATTACGGAGAAAAAAAAAGAACTAAATGAAATTAGAAAAAAAAAAAGAAAAATAAAGAAAGGAGACAAAATTGAGTATAAAATTAGATTATGGTAAAAATAAAATAAAGAATAATATGATTTGAGAAAAAAAATGAATGAAAAAAGGAAGGGAAAATATTAAAAATAAAGAAATAAACGAGAAAAAAAGAAAAGGAGAAAGAAAGAAAAAAAGAAGAGAAAAGGAGTAAATAAAATAAATAAAATAAACTAATTAGTATTGTTCTCTTAATTATTTCTTGTTTATTCCTTTAAAAAAAGAGTTCAATCATATATGATACCGATAGGGTATCACAATATACCAACAAGATATCACAAAGGGGGGACATTTTCTGTAATTAGTTAGAGGGGTATTTAGCTGTAAATAGTTTGCTCCTATGAGACAACTATGTACTTTTCCCAACAATTTTTTTATTGAAGGTAGAATAACGTTTTAAATTAAAAAAATAAACACAAATATCTAAAAACATTATTGAATACTTTAAAAATGTGACAATGTAAATTATATTCCTTCCGTCTCAATCAATAAATAACTTTAAGAGTACGGTAGTTAATTAATATAATTTTACGTGCGAACGCTTTAAGCATGAAATTAACTTAATAAACGACTATTAAAAAAGGAACTATAAAACGTTATTTTCATATATATTCCAAAAATGTTTGAAAAAAGTTGTAGTTAAAAAAATATAACTCGATCTTTAAACAGTTGTTATTACTAAACAATTGCAAAAATATATTTTTCACTTTTGTTAATATTAAAATGTTTTCCAAAATATAAGAGGATCAGTATTTTATATAATTTAGGACAAAACAAATAAGTTTAACATAAAATGATTATTACAATGTAGATTTTATAAAAAAAAAAGGTTCATTAAATTAAGAAAAAGTAAAAAAATGTTATTTCTTAACATGCATCTTTTGGAAGGAAATGGAAACCCCTAAAGTAAAACAATTTAATTTCATTGACTGTTTCGATATTTTTTTGTGCGGTTTATTTTGAAAGAGTTAATATCTACAAAAATATCATGCAATATCAAGACTTTTAATTATTTATATTTATTAATAAATTAACTTTATTGATTTCATCATACAATAATATTGTTCTAAACTTAGAGATCAACAAATTACAAAACCAATACCATGAGGCAATGATAAATCCCTTGTATGCATTCAATCAAACATCAATAATTAAGCAAGTGAATCAACTTTAGTAAAATAAAGAAAGTGGGAAAATAATTGCCATGTTGTGGCTGTAGTTTAGTGGTAAGAATTCCACGTTGTGGCCGTGGAGACCTGGGCTCGAATCCCAGCAGCCACAAAATGTTATTTGTTTTTTCATCTTCATTTTGTGTTGGGTTTCATGCCGTATTGATTAGACCACCAATTTGGGCCTCCCAATCAAAATAGACCCAATTTAAGTAAATTTTACATGATCTTTCTCATCTCTTGTGGTTTACATAAAGGGCAATTTCAGAAATAGTCTAACTATATGTGAAAATAGGCTAACATAGCAACACTTTCAAAAATTACAATCTGTAGTGTCGTTGTATATTTGATATAAAATACAAATACAATAGCTAATTACTGACTGTATTCCTCTTGTATTTTATATTTTCACATTTATGTCTCTCCTATTAATGTATCAAACTTATCATTTGTAATTTGTATTTTCATATCTCTGTCTCTCCTTCAAATGTATCAAATTTATCAGCTGTATTTGTATATAAACAAGTATATGCATCGTTTGTATTTTTTTAGTCTATCATATACAAATACAAATGTATCGTTTATATCATTTGTATTTGGATTGTTCAACTTATATCAACGAATACAATTCATATCAACAAATACAAGTGTATCAACGAATACAATTATATACAAATGTATCTTTTGTATTTGGATGATGCAAGTTGTATCAACAAATACAATTTGGATTAACGAATATAAAAAACAAGCATAAAAATACATAAAGCAACAAATGTATCCATGAATGCAACGAATACAAGAACACAACTCCTTCACTTCTTCCTTATTCCTTTGCAGAGCTAGAAATCAGGCATAGCAAAAGACAAATTAAAAGAGGAGAAAAAGGGATTGAACGGATTTTGGGGCAGTGAAGCTCTGAGAATGGTGACGAGAGAGAGAAAGGGGAAAGAAGCGAGCAGATGGGAGAGAGGAGGAGAGTGGATAGAGAGAGGGAGAGAGGCGAGCAGATGGGAGAGAGGAGGAGAGTGGCGAGAGAGGCAACAGGTTTTTTCCAAATTATTGCTATCTGGCCATGGTTTGTAATTAATACAAAGTTAGGCTATGTTGGCTAATTAAGGCCTTAAGTATGCCTATATGTGTAATTTTTTCTTGCATAAAAGGATTTTTACGGAAATGTACTATTGTCAAAAAAAAAGTTAAAAAAGTCTCATGTATATCATATGTATATCGCATGCATATGTAATGTATATTGTCAAAAAAAAAAAAAAAATAACCGCATGTTTTTTGCATGTATACCAATGGTCATTTCGAGTAAGAACTTTGGCCAAATGGCCATTTTAGGTAGTAAATTATAAGTGGACTATTTTTTATGTAAGAAATTTAACACAATGATCATTTTGTCTAATTTTCTCTTACATTTTTCATTATCAGAAACAACCAAATTTTCGATCCCTTGCAGTGCATTATCATAACGAAAAGAAAAAAGAATTGAAAAAAAAAGAGATTGTTCTTGTGACTCGAAATGAACCTTTATCGATGGAGGAAAGAAACAACGACAGATTCCTATAGAGCATTCATGAAAAAACAGATTCAATAGGACGACGAATTCTTACGTGGTCCAAGAAAATCAAAGGTCCGCTTCTATGAATTAAATCTATATTAAATCTCTTAATATCAAAATAACTTATATAGTCATAATTTATTTCAGGTCCATTTTGATTGATTTCTCATTTTTCGAATTTAATTGTAACAATGGAGAAGTAGGAAGAAGACTTTGCCGATTCATAATAGAAGGGGGTATCTAGAATATCTAAGTATTATAATTACCTTCTTTATTTTAATTTTGCTAATAATTTTTTAATCTGTTTATTAGTAATAAAGAGGAATTATGATTGGACTAGTTTACCCTTTTATAATGTACCATTTTGTTTAATTAATTTTATAAACATAATTTTTAAAGAAATCAATGGAAAGTAAATGTGTCATACTGATTCATGTGTTGTCTTGCTAATAATCAATCAAGAATGTAGAATTGTGGGTTCATGGTGCATTTAAATGCCAATTGATCTGTTGGGCATCACAAATACACAGATTTTTCATTTTTTACTTGGAGAAACAAGCAACTGTGTTTTACTCCTTCATTAACATGATTATTTCCCACTAATAAACTTCCAAAAGTACTTCCTATCCGAAGTTCCGGAGAGAAAAATGCATCTCGAATTCTTGTCACATCTATTGAGTTATATAATTATTTTGGAAAAATTATGTGGAGTAGAAAATATCAAATCATAATTATCAGGCGTAGCTAATGTTTAAAATAATTACCTTTTGCAGCTAAAATTTAGATTAAATAGTTAAATATTTTTTGATTTTCCGTTCATCGTATCGATCGACCCAGACCCCGTACCTGTCCCCGATGAAAGTCAGGATGAAACCTGCTTTCATTCAAAACCAACTCACTCTAAGGAAAGGAGAACTTTACATTTTTTTTTTGTATTTGTATATTTCGGGGCTCATATACAAATCTTTATTATTTTTTTTATTTTTTTGGGGGGGATCTCTAATTTCGGTGTTCATATACGTTTGTATTAATATACAAAGCGAATTTTGGGGCTCATGTGCAAATCTCTAAAGATTTGTATTTGTATACAAAGCGAATTTCGAGGCTGATATACAAATCTCCAAGCGAATTTGTATTTGTATAGACTATCACTAATTTATATATTTGGCTACTAAATTATAGCTACAATTTTGTAATTTTTCAAACTGTAGTTATTAAGCCTTATTTTTTTTTATCTTAGTGTTACTATTTCTGAAATTTTACCTATTTACCCTACTCATAATCCTTGTAAGTTAATAATTCTAGTGATAATAGACTCTTTCGTTTCTTACCTGAAAAAGATATGTATGGTAATAAACTTTAGTATTTTTCTTTTATTTTTTGTTGTTGTCTTACTTGTCTTCTACTTTTCAAAAAAATAAACAAAGAGTTTCTTACAGATTATTGAGAAAATTAGTTCAATTCCGACCTAACATGAATTTAATTATGAATGGAGGCAATGGTCAATCAATTGACTGTGGTTTTGAGAATTATTAGGAAGAAATCAACGTTTAACTTAAATTCTCCCACATAAATTAAGTTTTTTTTTTTTTATTGTTAGAACATTTGTTAGGAAGATATTCATAAAATTAATTAATTTGAAGATCTTAATATTAGAAAACGACAAAATAGACCGATCATAAATTTGTACATTAATAATATATAGATTAAAAAAATTGTTACAAAAAATAATCAGTAAAAAGAAGATAATTATAATATCATAAATCACAAAGGAGATCACTATAATGAAGTCAAACCCGAGGAATTTTTTTTGAAATTAACCTAAAGTTTTTGATTTATCAATCTCATTTGAAGTAAAAAGCACGAAACAAAATATAAAAAAAGGTAAAACAAAGAAAAACGGGATAACATGAATTTTTAATATTCAAGAACAAGAAAATTGGGATTTTATGGAAAATGAGTTTTGTTTCAATCAATCAAAAGTCGTGAAGAGTCTAATGAAAGCGTACGTGGAGTAGTCTTGTGTGAGAAGAAAGTATCTGCATTATGTGACGTTAGAGTCATTAGGGTTCACCATAAAAGCATCAAGCTGGGAAGCCATTGATGGTGTGCGAGAGAGCATAGAGAAATGAAAAATATCTTCTTCAATTGAATTAATCAAAAGTGCTCTGTACCAATGTTTTAAAAGGCGAGGACGTGAGGTGAGACATTTTACTTAGTATGGGATGAGGCATAAGCCTCGAGGCATGAGACATAAGCTTCTTGGATCTTTAAATTTTTAATTTATAATAAAATAAAATAATATAATAACACAAAAATTATTTTAAAAAAACTCATTAATAGTTTAAAACAATTAATAACATGATTAAGAAAAATCATAGACCGTTCTTCCTTACTATACTCCTCTAAACCACTTTACTTGTCGCCCTTACTAAAAATAGATGGACAAAAATAATTGTTATTTTAAAAAATCAAGGTATAATTAGTTGTTTCTTTTCACTTTTACCCTTAGTTATAAATACGGAGAGATATTAATTGTAGTGCAAAATAGAGAAGTATTAAATATTAAAGAGTAATAAATAATGATAGTTTAGTTAAATTACAGTTTATTTAATATTTTTGCGTGTAAATAAAAAATGTGACAAGTAAAATGGTCAAGCGGGAGTACCATTTTGAAACATATTAATTTCTTCCTCTCTCACTTGCAACGTTCATTTTTTACCCATCGAAAAGAACATTTATTATAAGGAGCCGTTCAAGCTTTTAATTGTTCGTCTGGAGTTGGTTACCTCAAAATTTTCAATGGAATTAGTCAACTACTCTACTCATCCATTAACAACCATAGGTCCTAACTAAAATAATACTACTTAATACAACAAATGAAAACAACCAAATCTATAAGGCAAAGTGATAGTATATACTTCTATTTAGTACCATTCAGTATAACGTTTATCTGCACAACTACATACAAATTAACAAATCATTTTTTTGGTTTTATCTACACAAACTCTTCTACTTTGTCTCATAAAATTCACTTAATTTATCGTCCTTGTGATGAGGATAGCGATGTTGACGTATATGACCCGCTCCAACCCATACTAGAATCCGAAACACTAGCACCGTGAAACAAATCCGATAAGTAAATTTGTAAATCATCGGGGGCAAATCTGACAATTGACTCCGTTTCGATGTCATTCCTCACTAATTCTTCCCGATACATCTCGTAAAACACTCGATATATCGTGACAATCTTACTAGCCAGTGATATTTTGACGTGGTCTCGGAGTTTCGGGTCGGGTATGACCCACGAGCTTTGTTTCCGGTATACCTCCTCAAAACTCGAATTGAATTTGACGAAGCATTCCTTCACTTCTGTCGATGATATTTCACTCGTCAGATTCTCAGGCATTGACGTGACTACTTTGCTCCACCCCGTCCTCTCGTACTTTGACATGTACTCTTTCACCTTCACTTCGTGCCTCGAAATCCATTCGGATCCAAGTAGGAGCTTCAAGTTCGATTCCTTAACCTTCAAAACGACGTAGTTTAAGTTGTTCGCCAGGAACAAATAGGACAATGCCACGTCCTTGTATAATTGCGCTTTACCATCGAGCTTACACAAAAGGAGGAGCACGAGCCACTCGAGCCGTACCACGATGGCCCCGTCAGTGGATGTTGGAGTAGTCAAGTTGCAAGACACCGGCACCATTTGTAATGGCATCGGAAGGTAATCGACCATTATATCGGTTATCGCCCAACTATAGTCCCAGAGGAAAACAAGATAGTTCATGACGTACCGAGTTAACGGGTGAACCCCGCCACCAGGGACCACCTTGGAGGAATCTCTCTGAATGGCTGTTTCAAACTCCGACAACATGGCTCTCGCGGAATCACCAAGCTTATACAGTGATGCCATTGCTCGAGACTTGATTACCGCCATTGAATCAAACCTGAATATCGTTTCGAGTTCAACCCAGAGCTCAGAAACGGCTACGTATAGGTCCAAAACTCTGAACATTTTCTCCGGTGATAATAACAACTTCAACTTCTTGTATTTCATCACCATTTCCGGGAACAAGAACAGAGACAAAGCACCATCTTTAGCAATCTCCGAGAAGCACGATTCTCTTATGTTTTCGGAGGAACAGAAGACGTAATCGCAGAGAATACGTTCTCCCCGAAACAGAGCATTCACTGCAACCTTCACAGAACTCAACCAATTCTTAATTTTCATCTCCAGTAATTCCCAATCCATTTTCACAACTTGCAAAGAGCTCAATTTTTCGATTCCCAAGTAATACAATGTCTCGTCGATTACTGATTTTCGATTGAGCTTGTACATTTTTACGCACTCTTTTCCGTAACCAGCACTAATCATACAGTCAGCAATGGATTTCAAATCATCCATGATGAATTCAGAAACTTTGGCTTGAATAATTTCATGTTCAATATTGGATGATTTTGAAGACCTTGACGACGACACATTTTCGGGATCAAGAAAGTAGCTGCTACCGGATAAAATAGTGTAGAATTCTTTCTGGAGTCTCTTCGTGGCAATTTGCATGAGATTATGAGCTCGAACGAGGAGTTTGGAATTGGAACTGTCTTTGATGACGAACTGCATCGCGTGTTGTAAGTCGTTCACGGCTTCAAGAAGGCGCTTGGCTTCTATAGGATTGTCGCGGAAGAGACTCGCGACTCTGTTGTAAGAGGTAGAGGTAGAGGATGCGTCAAGGTCCCATTTTTTGATAATTGATTGAGAATTTTGTATTGTTTCCTCCATTAAAGATTCACAAAAAGTGTGACTAGAGGTTGATGGAGATGAAGAATTATGTGAAGAACATTTTGATGATGAGAAAAAGGGAGTCTTCATTGTTATTTTTCTTGTAGTTTAAGAAATAAGAGATGTACAGTAATATATAAGAGGGGGGCAACAGCAAAGGTTGACTGAGAATCCGAGATGAAAAAGGGCAAGAAAATGGCTAAATGAAGATAACGCGGTCCCCAATAATTTACTTCCTCCGTCACAATCAATTTATGTGATGTGTGAGGTTTAAGAAAGAAACTAGTAATTTTTTGTCTCAATTTATGCGATATATATTTCTTTTTTAGTATTACCTCCATTAAAATTGATTGATTTGTTTAGATTTGATACGGAGTTTAAGAAAATAAAGAAGATTTTTGAATCTTGTGGTCTTAAATTAAAGATTTGTCAAATGTACCAAAATATTCTTTAATCGTGTGGCCTTAAACAAGTCATGTGAAAAGTTGAATTAACGAGTTGCTAAAAAAGAAATGAGTCATTCTTTTTGAAGCATGCTAAAAAAAAGTAGGTCAAACAAACAAAACGGAGGGAATTGTACATTTCAAGAAAGAGTATCACTTTTTTATATTTAAAAATAAGTTAATTTTGAAATTACCTTTGTACTCTTAATAATATGATTAGCGGCTATACAAATATATATGATTGTTTTGGGACTATAAATTTCAAAAGTCTTCCTTTATTTCTTAAATTTTATCCATAGTCGAGATAAATGTTAATGCATCCTATCAGTTGTCATGTTTTTTTAGTATCGTCTTTTCTTTCCATTAATACTTTGATTTGTTCACTTGAGCCGAGGATCTTTTGAAAACAATCTCTCTATCTCCAAGAGGTTGAGGTAAGGTCTGTGTACACTCTACCTTACCTAGACCTCACTTTCTGAAAATTTCATTGAGTATGTTGTTGTTGTATTAAATGATCAAATGCGGAGTAAATCATTCAATGACTACAATTTTAGTGATCGTTTGGTACGTGGAAATTACGAGATAAAATTTAGGATTAACTTTTGATGTGAAGTATTAGTTAATTCTGGGACTATTTATCCCATTATTTGTACCAAAATAATAGAATTACTATCACATATGAAAAGTGGAATAAAAATAGTCTCACGAGATATCTCAACCCATGAGATGTTGAGATATCCCTGCTTATCTCATTCCTTGTACCAAACGATCCCCTAGGGTATATATTACTTCCTTTATCGCAATTCATGTGGTACAGTTCAGATGTTGAGAGTCAAAGTTTTTATTTTTGATTATTAATTCGAAGATAAAACCTTTAAATTTTCAAAAATAAAATTTATATATTTAGAAAGTGTGTGCGATGAAATTCGAATTTGGCATGTGGACTAATAAGGGTTCGACACATGGAAACATTGTCTCAACTCATGTGAAGCAGCAACAGGGCGTGAAAGCAGCAACTCGATTCCATTGGCAAATCCTAAACACATGAGAGTATTCAAATACTGTTGATAACAGTCTTTTTTAGGTGGCAAGAGTAGCCTTTTTTTAAATTTTACTATCCATAATTTTTATACCCTTTAGCCCTTGCAGGAGAGAAGAAGGCATCTTATCTTCACTTATATAAAACAACTTATTATCAAGCTCTAAGAATGCTAAGAATTCATGAAGATACCCTCGCTATTTTTTTGTTTTAGTTCTTACTTATTATTATTTTGATTTCTTATTCTTGTTCTTAGCATATTTCATATACTTTCATTTATTCTTGTTTCCTCGACTTAGCAAAAAAAAATGGAGTTTGATCGACCTTAGTTCATTTGTTTTTAACCCTACGGGGTCGTTTAGTTGGGAATAAATTATCCCGGGATAATTTATCTTGGGATTAGTTATCCCATCATGTATATGAGATAATTTATCTCACCATGTATATATGATGACTTATCTCATCATTATGGTATAAATGGTGGGATAAATAATCCCGAGACTAACTAATACCTCCAATCAAACGCAGGATAAAACAATCATGTATTTTATCCGGGACTATTATACCTTATACCTCACACCAAACGACCTCTTATTTCACAAATTTAATGATCATTGCAAATACACAATTTTTTCAGCAAATAAAAACTACGTAAAAAATATTATAAGTCATAATAATTAATAATTCAAAATATTTAAAAGGCACATGAAAAAATCGTGGTAAAAAGAACTTATTTGACTCTCAAAATAAGAATGCGTCACACAAATTGAGACGGATAAAGTATTTTGTTTATTTTAATTTATGTGATATAATTTAAATGGATATCAAATTAATAAAATAAAAGAAATTCTTGGAAATTCATAACATTAAATATGTCATAACAGTACGCAGTGCTTATGATTAAATGATAAGTTTAAAGTTAGTTGCTCCTAAGAATATATCATTCTTTTCAAATAGACTAAAAAAAAAATCGTGCTAAATGAACTAATAAGGAGAGAGCAGATATAAATTATTAATAACTATTGTAATTTGATGTAAATTCGGGTACTCTTTAAAGGGCTCTTTAAATATGTTTATTTTATTTTTGAGAAAATGACGGAATAAAGAGCGAAAATAGAATGGGCTGATCCGCGTAAACTGAATCTCACCATTCTTTCGAAAAGGTAATATTATCACTATGAAAATATGTCTTTAATTAAAATTTTCCAATAACATACCTAGTGTAGGTAAAGAAGGTAGAGTGTACATAATTTTATTTTTATCTTGTGAAGATAAAGAGGTTATTATTTTTGATAAACCTTTGACTCGAGTAAATATGTCATGACCAATAAAGTATGTAAAGCAAATATAATAACGAAGTTATCTTACTGAAAATAATTAAGAAGAGAACAAGTAGCGCAACAACAAATAGTATGATAACTGAAGCAAAGGAAATAACAGATATTGATAAGTGAACTAGACAACGCTCGACTATCTACTAACATTCTACTCTAATTCTTGATCTACATATCTTCCTATTTAGAGTCATGTTCTCGTCCAGTTGCAAGTGAGGTCATGTTTTGTCTAATCACCTCTCTCCAAGACTTCTTCGGCCTACTTTTACCTCTCTTTGTACCCACTATATCCAACTTCTCACACTTGCTTACTGGGGCATCTGTGCATCTTCTCTTCACATACCCAAATCATCTCAGTCTTGCCTCTCTAATGATCTTGTCCAGAGGCGGATCCAGAATTTTAAGTTGATGAATTCTCAATAAAATAAATTAATATGCAATAAAATCGAAAACAAATGAGTGATTGATAGCTAAAAATTGGAAGGAACCAAAATAACTTTTTAACTCTAAGAAGAAAAAAAGTGCGAAACAACGAGGTTTTTTATTTTAGAACTAAAAACAAAAAAGGTTTCTACTATTAAAAAAGAAGAAAAAAGTGTGTTTTAGAACCTAAAAACGAAAAGGAATTTTACTAAAAAAAAAAGAAAAAAAATGCATTTTAGAACTAAAATTTGAAAAGGATTTTACTTTTAAAATAAAATGCTGAAAATTTGAATTAAAAAGGGACATGCATCCATTGGGGTTCAAACCCAAATTTAGTAGCCAAAGGAATTTCAAGGTCCCTTCCTTGCCATTGGACAAACCATTCATTTGTGTATGAATTCCCACCTGCAAATACTTATACTCTTAATATAGTTTTTCATATAATTATCGAATTTACGGTAGCGGATGGAGGTTCCAGGAACTCCCACCCGCTACCGTAGATCCGCTCTTGATCTTGTCCACTGCAGAGGCCACTCTCATTTTGTCCCGAATAGCTTCGTTTTTTATCCTATATCTCCTAATATGCCTACACATTCATCTCAATCATTCTCATTTCAGCTACTCTCATATTTTAGACGTGCGAGTTCTTGATTGATCAACACTCTGCCCCATACATCATAGTTGATTTGACCACCACTTTATAAAATTTATCTTTAAGGCTTTGTGACACATTATTATCACACAAGACATCGGATGTGAGCTTTCATTTCATCCACCCCACTTTAATACAATGTATAATATCACCGTCAATCTCTCAATTTTCTTGAAATATTATTGACCCTAGATACTTGAAGCTTTCCTTCTTCGAAATGATGTGAGTGTCAATCCTAACTTTCACATCTGCCTCATTGGTTACTAATGTGAATCCAAAAGTTATAAACTTTCATTATCATTAGCCTCGCATTTGATGCCTTAGCGTAGACATATTGCCAACGAATTTACAGTCCGTCCCCATTAATCGCTCGGGCATCGACCCAGGAAGAATCTATTTTAGACTTATTGGTAATTCATGATCAACTTCCTTTCGTAGTACCCTACCCCCAGGGGAATTCGAATCCCCGCTGCCTCCTTGAAAGAGAGATGTCCTAAACCGCTAGACGATTAAAGTGTTGTTATGAGCTTCAAATGTATAAATTATGCTTATGGTGATTTATTTGATGTATATGACAAAATTGAAGGAGTCCAGGTATAAATTGAATGATCAAAAATTTGAAGTCTGGGTAGAAGCCTAATACGTCAATCTGAAATAGGTTCAAAGGTGCAAGATCAAGATCGAAAGCTTAACATAGAGAAAAAAAAAGGAGGAGTCATGAAAATTGTATCATTGTGCCGCCCCAGGCGACGGCAACATAAGGTAGCCTCTCCAACAAACATTGCATAAAATGGCCTATGGTGTCGCCTAAGGCATCGTCGTAGTGCAATTATGGGCTAATTTTTCTAGTTAGGATTTTTATAAGGGTATTTCTATCCAAATATTTTAAGAACTCTATAATTATGTCATAAATACACCTTTTATTATTATTGAAGTCTAGGTATCGATTTATTGAGAGAAAACGAAGAACTACTCTAGTTTTGAAGTATTATTTGATTTTTGTAATCCGAATCTTCTGGTTCTCTTGAGATCTTTGTAAGTTTTATGCCATTTTTGTATTTCTCTTATATTGTTAATATGTCCATCATTATGAGCAGCTAAACTCCACAGTTAGGATTATGGGAACCATGACTGAATAACGATAAAAAGTCTATCAAAGTAGAGATTTAGGACAATGATTTCACATGTGTTATCCATTTTTTTTTGAATGCTTTTTAACGGTTTCAAACATTAGAACTCGCCTATAATCTACATTTGCTTCACAAAAGAAGTTAAGATTAGAAAAATGGGTTGGTAATGTAGATTTGAGGCTATCAACCCTCATCTAATGACTTGAGTTGTAACAAGGATAGTCAACCCAAAACTTATGATGATGGTAACTCAATAAACACCCAAATGCCAAAAGGATTTAGAGTGATATTCTTCTAATTGGATCGAAAGGCTTTAGAGAACTAGTAGTGTCACGACCCAACCTACCGGGCCATGCGGGCGCCTACTCTAACCACCTAGATAGACGAACCCTTACCACCCGTCCAACAAGTAACATGCGAAATTAAAGTAAACCATCAAATTAAGCCATCTTTATACATAACTGAAATCCTTTCTTTACAAAAATCCTGTTCAGAAATAGGCTACATAAAAATTTACGAAAAAATCTTTACAACATTTTAAAAACACCCTCCTCTAGGATCTAGTCTAAACAGGTACACGAGCTACTACAAGATGACACAAAGAGATAAAAGACCCAACTTCCGTCATGGAAAACAAGGACAGAAGTTGCTGGAGATCTCATCGTCGCGAACCTATGAAACATCACCAACATGCAACTAGACTATACCAAAAGGTATAGCAAGAGTAGAGTCAGTACAAACACACGTACTGGTAAGCATCATCGGTCGACCCAAATCCACTCCTACCATCATATAAGAAAAACAAGAAATACATGACCGAAATTAAATAACTTGGTTTCCACACCCACGTTCTTCCGCTGTCAACTCCCTCATTCTCAAGTCTTCCGAGTCACGCTAAGCTTAGACTTTCCAAGTCACACTAACCTTAGACTTCCCAGGTCACACAACCTTAGACTTCCAAAGCCTTACCTTATCCCCCACTTCCCAAGTCACCGTACCCTTCACAGATGTCCATGTTCATACATGGACTACCCTTCCCTTACCTAAGTCCACTGTCCTAACTATCCTTCCGACTTAGCCCGGCTAACTTCCCAACTCAACCACTAATACTCGTAACATTGCTCACCAGGGTCCAACCCTCCACGGATCTCTAGTAAACCTTCTAATAAATGTGCAATAGCCAGGACCACCACCCATACTCTCAATCTATCCACTACATGAAATCCACCCAACAACCCTTGCTACGTTTGATGACAACCCTAGAGTTACATCTAATCCTCTTACTGCATATGACCCAGACCCTCCAAGGATCCCCTTAACCACACCCAAGTGTCCAACCTGCTATCCCGGTCTACACCAAGACCAACCCTTAGCTAAGCAATCATAATTAACCCCTGACCGCCCTTAGTACACTTATTGACAACAACTCCTGAACTGAAGCCTCTTCCACATAGTCTGGACCCACCCCGGGATCCCTCTTCTAGACTACACACATGTACCTTGTAATTAACCCGACCTAAACCAAGACCAACACAATATCGATGAACAACCCAGTCTAAACCAAGAGCAATCACAACAGCTATATAGAAATTCCCGGCCACTTAAGGACCACAAACAATAGCACCCTTCAAATAAATAACCCGGTCCACTCACCGAACCAATATCAAGTATCACATTCAGTAAAATAACCCGGTCCACACACGGACCCAATATCAACTAATGCGATACAATAATCAATGAACCAATACAAGATGCAATAAAGTAAACCCGTACCAGGTGTGGTACCTGTGCCAACCAAGTGTTATACCCGTACAAGGCGTGGTACTCATGCTAACCATTTATTATACCTGTACTAGGCGTGGTACCCAAGCCAACCGAATGTCAACAAATCACAGTTAATATATGAACACATACAACTTGTAAAACCAACAAGTAAACACTGTTCAATCACAGGCTGTAAACAGGAACTTAGACCTTCCACACAACTTTCCTAAGCAATGTAATGCATACAATCACTTAGACATGAGTACATGAATATACACATTCACAAAAAATTATAAGCCATCACCTACCCCTTTCCGGGTACAACTACGAACTATCAATTCTCGTCCGAAGACTATTTCCCGGTTCACCCTTTTTATTTTAACATGTAACTAGCGATTTCCATTTTTAGATAAACACACAAGCGTGCGACACGCTTTTCTTTTCTAACCTTAGCCAGACCGCTGCTAAGCCTCAAGCCGTAAACGTTCCTGAAACCCCACCTAGGAGCTTCCTATTCCTGTTTTTCGTGCTCCCAAGCACTCCCCCGGTTCCCCGAATCTTCCTGACATGCTAGTCCTTCAACCCATCATTTTATCACGACTATATGAATAAGTTGAACACATAATAACATTCACAAGACCCTCCATTCCGTACATCCTAGAAATAACACAACCAATCCCGAATCTGCCAGACTCCGTGCCCAGAGGCCTAAAACATAGATTCTCTGTTTCTACTATACAACAAGTACGAAAAGTAAACAGGTCTAACTACTCATGAAAACCTAGCCTACCTGGATGCCAATAGCTGAATTGATGCGATTCCAGCTCTGTGGTTGCGTTCCCGGCTGACCCATGATCCTGGAACCCGCTATTCTGCGTTCCTTCAGCCATGGCCCTTCCTCCTCAAGATTCCCCAGCCTTGGAGAAGCACGAGAGGATTTTTGGAGGAACCCTCATATGTTTTTCAACTGAGGAGGAGAGACTTTTTAATAAAATTCCGTCACAGGCATTCTTCCTCCCGTAGCCCCGCTATAGCGGTCCGCCTTACCGCGATAGCGAAATAATTCCCGCTATAGCGGTCTGACGTCAGCCTTGATTCTTTTTGAAAATCAAAAAAATTTCATGACGTCACCCTATTTATTCCGAACGTATCTTTAACCATTTCCTCCAAATTTATGAAAATTGGGAAAAATTAACATAATGACGGACCCGATCGTTACAAGTAGACCCGTCAATTTTGCATGTGAAATACTAGAATAAATCATAATAAAAGATAGAAATGTAAACATTATGAAATCTTGGAGAACACAACCCTGGTGTTGTCTCAACTATTGACATCAAATTACAATTTACAACACAAATCTGTCAATGAAATACATTCTCTTTTTACTTTTATGTCAAACCCCCTTTGAAAACACCGACTACTGATTTGAATAGTCACATTAGACGATTTTCTCTCTTTATTTCCTGTAGGATTCGAACCCAACCTTGTTGGGCTATATATTTGTTATTATCTCTACAATCGTTAAGGGATAAGAATTGACAGACTGAAGTAACTTAAATGACTTTGAGTATTATATTTCTTACTCTATTCCCTATGGAATCCAATCCCAGCCTAATAGTTAGGTTACTATATTTGACAACAATCATTTGTACTTTTTAAAGGGTGTAATTTGAACGTATCAATAGTCACATTATACGACTTTCTCGCTTTATTCCCTGTGAAATTTGATCCCAACTTTGTTGGGTTATATATTTGACAGTAATTGTTTTATACTTCATAAGAGGTGTAAGTTTGGGAGTATCAGTTGCGTCAATGAACTTGCACTTCAAGTATTCTATCTTAGTCCTGATCCATCTGAAACCTTAAGACTCTAGGATTTGTCTTCAAATCTCCAGCCTATCAATAACTTCATCGCGTGTCTCGTCAATCAAAACTATGTCAACTACAATCACTATACATCATGACAGCGTTTCTTGTATATGTCGCATCAGTCATCCATCACTAAGGCAAATAGAAATGGACTAAGAGTTGAACCCTAGTGAAACCCCATCATGATTCAAAAGTTATCTGAGTCTCCTCTCATTATATTCGCTTGCGTCTTGTCCCCTTTATATATATCCTTAATTGATCTAATTATGTAAGCCTTAGGTACACCTTAGCCTCCAAACATCAATATAGAACCCTTCTTAAATTTTATTGTAAACTTTTTCTAGCTCAACGAACACTATATGTAAGTCCTTTTTCCTCTCGCTATATATACTGCTTCATCAATCTCCTTATGATATGTATGACTTTTGTAGTCGAACGCTCTGACATGAATTTAAATTCATTCTCGGTGATAGACACACCTCACCTCATCCTCTTCTCAATCACCCTCTCTCAAACTTTTATAATGTTGCTTAGCAACTTGATATATATCCTTATAATTATTGTAGTTCTGAATATTACTCTTGTTCTTATACAACGAAATTATTGTATTTCACTCTCATCTTCGAGTATTTTACTTTTATTAAATTTTTAACATAAAATGTTTTTAACTATAAAAGTTTTGTGTATGCTCCAAATTAAATTTTGTAATTTTTGCTTCACTAAAAAAATCAATAATTGAATGTAAAATGAAATTTAACTTTCTTATTTCAAAGTCTGTCATTTTTATTTATCTATTGTGCTAATATTATGTTGTTCTGGACTATATTACTATTGTTATTTCTTCTATTTTTACCATTAATATTCATTTCTTCAATATTTTATTATAGCATTTTATTTTATATTTCTTTTAAATTATTCTTGAAAATATTTTTCTTGAGTTGAAAATCATCTCTCTAACCCACGAATATAGAGACAAAGTCTTCATTGTTGACTGTTTTATTTTCTTTTAGCAGAATAAAAGAATTGGTCTTGTTGGACCTATTCTTTAGGAATTAGTTGTTGTTTTTAGGAGAATCCCATAAGCTTAGGAGTTATATTAGTTGTAGGTTAGTTTGTTGCTAATTTTTAGGAACCAGTTTAATTTGTAATCTCTATTTATTTGGAGAGACTTTTTGTCAATTACATTCAATCAAGTTTATGATATTGTTGTGTACTCAATTTCAACAGTGGTATCAGAGCTAGACTTAAGAGTGACCAGTGAGTAAAAGAAGCAACAGCTTCACCTAGTATCTTGTAGCAACAAGTGCTCATGGCATCTGAAAGTAAAAATTTCATCCAACATGTTATTCCCTGCTTTGATGGTCACTATGATCATTGGAGCATGCTGATGAAAAACTTTTTGCGTTCAAAGGAGTTCTGGAGCATTATAGAGATTGGCTTTAGTGAATCAGATCGTGGCGTGGTGATGACGGGAGCTCAACAGAAGGTTTTGGATGAGCAAAGACTCAAGGATCTCAAAGCTAAAAACTATCTATTCCAAGCAATAGATCGTGCCATACTGAGACCATTCTTCAAAAGAATACCTCCAAGCAGATTTAGAACTCAATGAAAGAAAAGTATTCAGGTACAACAAGAGTGAAGCGGCAACAACTTCAAGTTCTTCGCAAAGAATTTGAAGTTCTGCACATGAAAGAAAGAGAGTCAGTAGATGAGTACTTCGCCAGAACATTGACCATTGTTAACAAGATGCGTGTTTATGGTGGAAAATTGGATGATGTTGATGTTATTGAAAAGATTCTACGGTCTATGTCTTCCAAATTTGCATATGTGGTTTTCTCTATTGAGGAGTCAAAGAATATTGATACAATGTCAATAGATGAACTATAGAGCTCTTTACTAATACATGAGCAGAGAATGGCACCTTCTTCGACTGAAGAACAAGCTTTGAAAGTGGAAACTCAATTTGATTCTTCCGGTGGGAATAGTTTTGGCAGAGGATGTGGTCGAGCTCGTGGTCGAGGCAGAGGACGTGGTCGAAACATGAGTTCAAATGGTAAAGGAAATGCATGTGATAATGATCAATACTCTATTTATGATCTGATATTTGACAAGTCGCAAATAGAGTGTTATCGTTGTCACAAGTATGGCCATTATAAGTCTGAATATAGAGCTAATTTGTATTCAGCCAAGGGGAAAGGAGAGAAGTCGAATTTCATAGAACAAGAAGAAGAACAAGAAGAAACCTTGTTGATGGATTACCATGCACAAGAGCAATCTCATTCAAATAAGTGGTATCTGGACTCAGGTTGCAGCAATCATATGTGCGGTAACAAATCTTTATTTTATGATTTGGATGAATCGTATAAAGATAATGTTAAGCTTGGCAACAATTTTAGTATTTCTGTCATGGGAAAAGGTGCTGTCAGATTTCAGGTGAAAGGGTAATTTTTCAATACTGAAGTTTTTTATGTTCCTGAATTAAAGAGCAATCTTCTTAGTATGGGGCAGCTGCAAGAAAGAAACTACAGAATTGTTCTCAAAAAGGGTTCCCGCACAGTACAACATCCACAGAAAGGAATAATTCTTGAAGTTAAGATGACAACCAATTGGTTATTTCCTTTAAACAGTAATGACCAAGCATGCTTGATAACTAAAATTGTAGACTCTACATGGTTATGGAATATGCGCTATGGACACCTCAATTTCAATGGTTTGAGAACCCTGCAACAAAGGAATATAGTTGGTGGTCTTCCTCAAATCGATGTTACTACCAAAGTTTATCAAAATTGTGTTGTTGGCAAACAACATCATGACTCCTTTCCAGTTGGGAAGGCGTGGAGGGCTAACGAATTGTTGCAATTGATACACTCAGACCTTTGTGGTCCAATTAACCCAGCCTCAAACACCAATAAAAGGTATTTTATATCTTTTACTGATGACTATAGCAAAGACAATTTTTGGGACAAAAGAATGGGGCTTTTAGCGCATTCAAATGATTCAAGGTCTTTGCTGAAAAGGAATCGGGGAAGAAAATCAAAATTCTTCGAACTGATCGTGGTGGTGAGTTCAATTCAGATGAGTTCACAAGTTTTTGCGTTATGAATGAAATTCGGAGGCAACTGATAACATCTTATACACCACAATAAAATGGTGTATCTGAGAGGAAAAATCATACCATTTTGAACATGGTAAGATGCATGTTGGCAACTTGGAGCATCCCAAAGAGTTTCTGGCCAGAGGCAACTAATTGGAGTGTTAATGTATTGAATAGGTGCCCTAATTTTTCTGTGAAAAATATGACACCAGAAGAAGCTTGGTCCTCTCAAAAACTAACTGTTGATCATTTTATGATTTTTGGGTGTATAGCATATGCTCACATTCCTGATGAAAGGCGAAGGAAACTCGACGACAAGGGAATTCAACATATTTTTCTTGGAGTGAACGAAGAGTCCAAGGCTTACAGATTATATGATCCACACACAAAGAAGATAATCGTAAGCCGTGATATCATTTTTTATGAAGCAGAATCATGGGATTGGAATAGTGCAGGAAAACAACCAACTTCAGTACATGTTGAGGAGGAGGAAGTGGAAATCGAGATTGAAGGGGAAAATCAACAAGATGGATCAAATGTGCAGCAACAGTTATCTAATGATGTGATAACCAACAAACATGCAAGGACCTCAAGTGAAGAACAATCATCAAGAGTGACAACTGAACGAACTCGACGTCAAATGAGGAGGCCATCTTAGATGATTGATTATGTAAGTGGAGATGAACTATCTGATGATGATACTACTGTCAATCTTATTTTATTGCAGATTGTGATCCCGTTGTATATGAAGATGCAGCAAAAGACTCAAAATGGCAGAAAGCTATAGATGTAGAGATTGAATCAATCAAAAGGAATGATACTTGGGAGCTGACTGATCTTCCACAAGGCCAGAAGACCATTGGTGTAAAGTGGGTTTACAAGACCAAACTAAATGAAAAGGGAGAGGTTGACAAGTACAAAGCACGGCTGGTGGCGAAGGGATACACTCAGAAGTCTGGCATTGATTATAAGGAAGTGTTTGCTCTAGTTGCTAGGCTCGATACTGTTCGACTGATAATAGCTATGGCTATACAAAATTCTTGGTCGATTTATCAACTGGATGTAAAATTGGCATTTCTTCATGGCAAGTTACATGAACTGGTATGTATTGATCAACCTCTTGGATATGTGGAGCAAGGTAGTAAAGATAAACTATACAGGTTGAAAAAAGCTCAATATGGGTTGAAACAAGCACCTCGATCTTGGTACACTCGTATAGAGGCTCATTTTTTTAAGGTGAGATTTCAGAAATGTCCATATGAGCATTCACTTTTTACTAAATCTGATACCTCATCAAAAATATTTATTGTTTGCCTATATGTAAATGATTTGATCTACACAGAAAATGATAAAAGTATGATGGATGATTTCAGAAAATCTATGATGTCAGAATTTGAGATGTCTGATCTAGGTATGATGCGTTACTTTCTTGGCATTGAAGTAGTTCAATCTGCTGTAGGAATTTTTATTATGCGAAAGAAGTCTGCTAGAGAGATCTTGGATAAATTTCAGATGAGTAGTTGTAACTTGGTTAGTACTCTAGTTGATCAAGGAGTAAGGTTGACAGTAGATCCTGAAGGCAAGAAGGTTAATAATACTTTATTTAAATAGATTATTGAAAACTTATTGTATTTAATTGCTACTAGATCAGACATAGCATATGTTGTGAGTTTAGTTAGTAGATATATGGGATGTCCAACCGAATTTCATCTTGCTGCTGCAAAAAGAGTACTTCGTTATGTGAAGGGTACCATTGGTTTTGGTATTTTTTATAACAAAGAAGAAAAATCGAATCTTGTTGGTTTCAGTGACAGTGATTATGCAGGTGATTTAGACGGCAAAAAAAGTACTTATGGTTATGCTTTTATGTTAAGTTCTGGGGTTGTATCATGGTCATCAAAGAAACAACAAATTGTTACTCTGTCAACAACTGAATCGGAGTACATTGCTGCAACATCAGGTGTGTGTCAAGCTATTTGGTTGAAAAGAATACTTGAAATGCTACATCAGCTTCAGTAAGAACCTACAAGAATTTACTGTGACAATAGTTCTACAATCAAGCTCTCCAAGAATATTTTACATGGGAGAAGTACGCACATCGATGTGAGATATCATTTTCTTCGAGACCTTGTCAACGATAAAGTCATAGAGTTGGTATTTTGCAGAAGTGAAGATCAAGTTGCAGATTTATTAACTAAGCCTCTTAAGTTGGGTCTATTTGTGAAGCTGCACGGATTACTTGGTGTTTACTCAGAGAATGAGTTTAAACAGATGTTATTTTAAGGGAGGTTGTTGATTGTTCTATTTTCTTTTAGCAGAATAAAAGAATTGGTCTTGTTGGACCTATTCTTTAGGAATTAGTTGTTGTTTTTAGGAGAATCTCATAAGCTTAGGAGTTATATTAATTGTAGGTCAGTTTGTTGTTAAGTTTTAGGAATCAGTTTAATTTGTAATCTCTATTTATTTGGAGAGACTTTTTATCAATTACATTCAATCAAGTTTCTGATATTGTTGTGTACTCAATTTCAACATTCATGTACCTCACCTTTTTTCAGATATTGTTGGGTGAGGTAATGGTTGTTGGTGGGGTATGGCCGACCCAATTGCTGTCTTTTACGAAGATTACAATTCACAAAGCTCTTTAACTCGTCAAATACTTAAAAGGAAATTGAAAGTGTGACCTATATGTCTAAAAAAGGCAAAATTTGTGAGCCAAATGCCAATTCATTGGTTTGATTTGGCTACGCTACTCATAGTATGGAGGTTTGGTAACTACGTCTATAAGATTATGAATATTAACGCGGTATCAAGATGTTAAAATTGGAAATAGAAAGGAAATTAACTATACATTATTTGGAAAACATTTGGAAATTGGGATTTGAATTCACACTGAAATTAACTATTTTGATCATTAGAACTCTTCACCTAGAGAAAAAGCTTGGCAAGTCTTCAAATCCTTTCAATACTTTATTACCAAAGTCCCTATCAAATTTTAACTTGAACATATATATATATATATATATATATATATATATATATATATATTAAAAATAAGAAAAAATTGCATAACGTACCAAACACCGAATGCCTAATTATGCTCTATACCAACAGTTTAATTTAATTAGAATTTGCAGCAAAGGGTTTAACACTATTGATATTTGTATTTGTATGTCTTTCTCTCAATCCACAACACTCAACTGTATTTGTAGGTGTAAGCCGAGATTCCACAAAATATACAAAACGAATATGTATTTGTATACTGAGATTTACGGATTTGTATTTGTATTCCGAGATTACTCTAACGGATTTGTAATTGTACGCCGAGATTTTATGAAATTGAACCTGTATGCCGAGATATCACTTTATTTGTATTTGTATGCGAGATTATACAATTGATATAAAAAGTGTTGGTGCGGATTGTAATTAGGCAAAGTATTGCTATAGATGCCTCATTAAGTTCCTATTAGTTGCTGTTTTTGAAAGTTACTATAAAAATAAATGTATACTTTTACATGTTCAATTTGAAAAATTAAAAAAAAATTATTATTTTATATATATATTTAATATTTATTATTAAATACTATTTATTTCTCAATATTTAAATAATTTATAATAAATAGAAATGACATTACAATTCTTATTTTATTTATTATTTTTTAAAAAGTATATCAAATTAAATATATATATAGACAAATAAAGATGGACGGAGGCATGACTATTTTTTTTTTACGAAAATAACTATACTAAAAAGGTAAGCTACTTGTTGCATTCTTTATTTTTTTTTTCTCGAGATACCGAACTCGCGTATGCCTGTCTTATTTTGGCATTCATTAATAGTATAAGTGTGAAAATTGGACTTTCAAGTGTGTCAAAAATCCTTCAAGAGTAATTTTCTAGAAATTGAAATTAAAATGAAGACAAAATTTCTTGTAAGCTTGGTGAAAAAAATGGTCATTAATATATGGGATTTGGAACCATTTGGTTCTTAATGTATAAATATGATGGAAAAAATTCTAAATGTAACGAAAAAGAGATCGATTATTTAGTCCTATGCCATATAAATAAAGACAATCGCAATTTTATTTGTCAAAATAAATGGAGGTCCTCGACATGTACATTGAATGTGAGCTATCAAATTAACTAAAGAAAAAGAAGATACATTTTTATATTGTTTAATTTGATTTTAAAACCCACATTAGAATCCCTAATCTTAATGAGTAAGAGTCATGGAAAAAACTTTCAATGCCAGGGTAGGACTTGATGAAACTTGTAATTTTATGGTGAATATATTCAAAATAGTATGAAAGGTCGATTGAGTTAAGTAGGATGTGGATGGAGAAAAATGTTGAGGGTCTTAGTTTATTTTGACAGTAAAAATAGTAATAACGACAATAAAATACTTAGTATAATCCCACAAATCAGATATGAGAAGGGTAGAATGTGCACATACCTTTATTTCTTCTTTTGCGGAATAAAAATAGTAATTAGCTTTATTTATTTGATTGGGCATCAAACCGATTACTTTTTGGAATACATGAAGGACCATTTCAATCAAGTTCATGCATAGGGACTAAATGTAACAAAAATCCATACATTAATGACCATTTTGATAATTCTTTTTGCCCAATTAGTCCAATCAGCTCTGAGCAACAATATAATAAAGTAATAATTCTATAGGATATAACATTGTTTTATTTTATTTTATTTTTGAAACACTTTATTTAGACGGCTAGGAAAATATAATTTGCAGTATTCCTTTTAGAATTCAGTATTCTTGAACTAATAATATACTCCCTCCGTTCACTTTTACTTGTCACTTTTTGACTTGATACACCCATTAAGAAAATAGTTATAAACATGATTATTTTATCATAGTACCCTTATTAATTGATGATTATTATTGCATCTTAAAATTAGTTTGGAGAATAAACAATTAATGCTAAGGGTAAAATAGGAAAAAAGATGTTGTCCTTCCTTGATATGTCAAAAATGACAAGTAAAAGTGAACGGAAAGAATAATAATACTATTTTTATTGATCATGTGGTCAAGACTTTGCGTATGGTGTAACCCTTAACTCCCCTAAGAGATGGGACTTCCCATTTTATTATTCTCAATGCACTATAAGAGAAGGAGTCTTCTATTATTATGGGTCGTTTGGTATATAAACTAAATTATTTTGAGGTTATAGTTTTGAAATTATAATTTTTGAATTAATTTATCCTATATAAAGATGAAATAAAATAATCTCAAGTTGAATGAGACAAAGTGAAATATTTCTGAATTAAGCATGGATAAAGTTTATTCTGTATTTAATAAACAATATAAATTAATTCTAAAATAAAATTTATAATATTTACCAACACATGATAAGTTTTATTCTAAACTTAATCCTGAAATATTTCACTTTATCCTGCGTACTAAACCACTTATAAAATTATATAATATTTTGATGTGTACTATTGTAGTATCAACATTTTTTTGGTCCATACTATAAAATTAATTTTGACACATGAAGTTAAGTGTAAGACCACTTCAAACCATATATTATGTTATGTTATTACATGAGACTTTTTCCACTCGCAAACTTTAAGCCTAATGGACCCCATGTACTCTAATAAGTTAATGTTTAACCATAAATTTAATTAAAATATGAAAAAAAAATAGTTTTTTCCAGTCTGATTGAAAAATAATTTTTAAAATTTATATATATATATATATATATATATATATATATATATATATATATATATAATTTTCTTTTTAAAATTTTTGTGAGTGGAATCAGTATTTGAAACTTGAAGATATTTTAAAAATAAATTACCAAAAAATGATCAAATTTCATAAACAAACAGTATTTTAAAGATATTTTGAACTTGAAAATATTTTAAAGATAGATTATAAAAAAATGATCAAATTTCATAAACAAATAATATTTTCATATTTTTTTAATGAAAAATTAGTCTCACAAACTATGACCAAACTTTGAACTAAAAACTTTAAATTTGAGCTTTCTGTAGATTTGGTGAGTGCCATCTGGCCATGGACCAAGTGATAACCGCGTCTAGCATAATTGGGTAAGTCTTGTTGGAGTAATTAGGATGCGTTTGGTCATGGAATTTTTTTATTTACTTTTTGAAAAAATTTGTCACTTTATTTGAAAATAAGCATTTGGCCATAAAAGGCTGTATTTGAAATTTGAAAAACATTTTTTTACTTCTTTTTTTAAAAAAAAATCTTCAAAAAAATCCTAAGTTTTTTATTTTCATAAAATAACTCTATTTTAATTATATGTCATATCTAAATCATATTCCATATTTTTTTGAAAAATAAATTTAAATTCTAAATATTTATTGCAAGAACTATAGCCAAACACAACTCCAATTCTAACTTTAACTCCAACTTTAAAAATTTCAAATAAATGAATTTGTTTTGGGTTTTATGGCCAAATACCCACTAAGTATGATTGCGATATTTCGTACTCCATATTTGTTAACTTGTAATATTAGGAGGTAACATGTATTTAATGAATTAATTGAGATGCATATAAATTAATCGAAATACCATCGTTATTTTATTTTATTTTTACTAAAAGAGCAACATCTTTTATTTCTTAATTTGCTTAGTCGAAGCTTTTCACTCCCATATTCTTCTCATCTATTTTTTTTTTCACTCCATCTTTCTCATCCACTCTCCCCGTCTGTCTCAGATAATGTGATACATTCTTTTTTAGTTTGTTCCAAAAAAAAAAATACACTCTTAAATATTTTAGAATAATTGATTTTATATTTTCTATTTTATTCTTAATGAGATCTTTCTATAATAATAAACAATTGGTATGATAGGATCGCGTGTACTTGTGTGTGCGTTTGAACGCAATACGTATTTATTCGGGTATTTTATTTCTCATTTAGTGTCCGACATTCGTATTGGAGTCCGATTAAATTCGAATTCGCACATTGCATAATCCATTTCTGGAAGCGACACTCTCAATAGATTTTTTCCATTCCCAAGGTTTCGAACCGATCTAAAACCTCTGATTAAGAGTAAAAGAATCTCGACCATTCCACCACCATCCTTCTTGATATATTTATTCGATTTTTTGTCCTCATATTCATTAACTTTACCGTCTGTTTTCTCTAATCAAAATCTTATTTCTTGGTTTTGTAAGAAGCAACATATTTGCTGAGTCGTTGTGGTGTCAACATTTTATATTATGTCATTTTTATTTTCTGTTTTGATAATATCTGGGTAGGTGCGTTATGCGTGTCCTATCAATAAAAAATATGGAGTAACTTTTTTAAAAATAACATAAATAATACTTTAATGATGTGACATGAATAATAAATTAATGCTAAAAATTTGCAATGTCCTGAAGATGATAAATCGTTTGTTGCCTAATTTCGATCTCTCACATGTTATATATATTTTTAAATCTTAGTATATGATAGCGCATAATTTAGTTAAATTTTCTATCTCATTGTTACGCAAAGTTGTTTGAGTTTCTATTTTTCTTAGTTGGATTGTAACTTGTTGTTAATGCATCATTATTAACTCTTTAAGGTCGTTTATGCATTAATTTAATAAAATTGCTTCTCGTAAAAAGATTTTAAAAAAAATCACAACTTACTCAATGAGTAATCCAGTGGGGAAATGTTTTGTCGAAAAAGAGAGAAGAAAAAGACTCCAAAATATCAATCGTCTACTTAATATATAGATTCCTTAACAAAATGTCAAGAGATTGATAGAAATGTCAAAAATTACTTGAGAAAATTGTGATTAACATTACAAACACGAGAGCATTTTTTTCACCAAAGGGTTACTCTTGTAGTTTGTGTTTCATCTGCATCGGATGTTTTGCTAGTACTTCGTGTAGTTAAACTCTAGTATTACTTTGTTGTTATAGTTTTGTATTTATCTACTGCTTTGTTTACTTGGATATATATCTTGAATTTTGTGAGCCGAGAGTCTACTGGAAACAGCCTCTTTACTTCACCTCTAGGGTAAAGGTACGGTCTGCGTACATTTTACCCTCCTCAGACCCCATTTTGTGGGAATTTACTGGATATGTTGTTGTTATCTTGAAGTAGCAATAGAGTACTTTTTTTTGGTATAATCATCCAACTTTCCGAACACATTAATGCCATCAAATAAGAAAAAAATACCTAGGTAATTCAATAATAATAATATCTATAAATAAAAGCGCCAAAGAGAGCCTGACAAAACTGGTAAATGCTCGGCAGGGACAAGTGAAATTACGTCTTGCAGTAACAACGAACAGTGAAAGCTCAACGCAGCATACAAAGCTCCGCAAAGAGGTGAATTACCTCTTGCAGAACATATCACGTAACATACATGAAGACAGATATTTCAGTATGAACATTACTTCTAAAAACTGAACAGGAAAATACACAAAAGTTTCCACTTCATAATGCCGCAATAATAGGAATGACAGAAAATATAACCACTCTGCTTTGCTCAGCTAGTTCTAACATCACAATGACTATCTAAGTTGATGGATGTTTAAACCTTAATGGCATACTTCCTCAATGGAAAGTACATATCTTTCTTCTTCTCCCTTTCCGTCTTCAAAGATGCCTGCACGTTAAGAGACCAGTGCAAGTTGTTAATTCAAAAGTTAAAAACCATGAGTAAAAAATGAGTTCAGACAAAACCACAAAAAACATGGGCCAAAAGATAGCACCGGTGAAACAGAGGACCAATTTATTTTCTGTGAATTCACCTAGTGATAACCGTGGTATCCATTTTCTATGAATTCACCTAATAACCATTTATAACACATGTTGCTCGGACTCTTCAAAAATGCTGCCGCACCGTGTTGGAACATCCAATAATACACTATTTTTGGAGGATCCGACACGCACCTGTCATTATTTTTGAAGAGTCCGAGCAACATAGTTTATAATGAACGATATACTCTAAATATACTTTAAAAAGACTGTTACAAGAATACTAGAGCTAATACCCCAATGTTCCACAAATTTTACAGATCCAAGCAACAGAAACGGGGGAAATTAATGAACAATCGTACATTATACAAACCCATAAGGTACTCTTGACATCTGAAATTAGTAGTCACACTTGAATACGTACTCATTCACTTGAAAGTGAATATATTACTAATCAAGCAACTGATGACAAAAGCAAACAAGCAAGTGCTTCTTATGCTGATTGTGGACTACACCAAAAAATACAGGCAAAACTAGCAAGCGAAATAAGAATGCCATATTAAGGCAACAAACACCCCTCAGGTGTTATTTGCACTTGTGGGGTGAGGGTAATCAGTACAGCTGTAGAATGGTGGAGGTTTGTGGGTGTTATTCACTAAGCTAATAATGCTAAGTGAACTCGACATAAACACACAAAAGCTAACTGTTTACTTCCAGAATTAGGCAGTATACAGAGAGGTTAACCATCTATACTTCCAAATTGTTAGTACAACAAAATAAGCAATGGAGAATGGACATCAGCTAATATTCATTGGTTTTGCATCATAATTCAGAGCTAAATGGAATAAAAATGAACACTTTTTATATTTCTTCTCTCACCGTACTTTTCTTTATACTGTTTTTCTATTTCTCTCCCTCCTTGCATTTCCTTTTACCTTCGTTATTCCCCTCCTTTAATCAAGAAAGCTGCTTTGTACAATATTGGGAATAGGGTAAATGACATGCAAATGTCAACATACTTTAAACTTTTTAAGGCAATTAGCATACAGAGGGTATATGCAAGATGAGAGCTTGGGTTGTGCCGTTTGCCAAATAGTTGGATCTAAATACCATTTAGATGACAATATTTTTTCAAAAGTAAAATGGCACTGGCAGATCATTGATCGGAAAGTTGGAAACACAATCTTTCCCTCCTTCAAAAGAAGGAAACAGTTTAATATAAGAAAACATTTAGATGCACCATACTGACAAATGAGCACAACTTTTTACTTTCAAGCATGATAGTAAATCAATACACAGAGAGATAAGAAGATGCAATGCAACATTTTGATGAACTATACTTCAGTTTCAATCCAATTGGGTTCGGCTATATGAATCCTTCATATCCGCTCTGCTCTATTCAAGCCGAATTCCCTCTAATGCTAAATTATGTCTTTTAAGGCAAATTAGTGGCATATAACTGTGACATGCTGAGAAAAAGAATATAATGCCACTAATAATAATAAAATCAAATCCTGCATCACATTTAAGGGACCGAGTGCAAAACTAACAAACTATACTAAACACCACAAAAGAAAGCAACAGGTTTCCTTATACAATGGCAGATCATTATGCAGCTCTTTCAATTATTGAAAAATCAACAGCAAAGCCAAAATAATCAGGGTCACGATTCAATTACTTGGTGCTTTGTAAGACGTTTACGGATGGCTCTGGTCTTCTTGGGACGAAGGTCAAGAGGCAAGTACTTCTTATTCTTGTATGCTTCCCTTAGTGCTGACTTCTGCCTCTGTGATATCACCGTCAACACCTGTGCTATCGACAGCCTTACCACCTTACTGCACAAAAAAGGCCACCCATTCTAATAAATGAGTCATCTTCACATAAACATATATGTCAACATGTACAGATGCAGCTTTGTGGAAGCAAGTGCACACCCACCACTCTCAGGTCTAACTATACATATAAAAGACAACTAACACTCAATCCAACCAAACTGGGGCCAGACTATGTGAGACCTCACTGTTCGTGGGTAAAAACTCATCCGCACGCGGTGCTTACATCAAACCAATACAACTTACGATGACTAAGTGATTTAATAAAGTAAACATAAAAGTTATTAAACACGGTCAAGTAAAAAATCTATATTCAATCACATGGCATGCATGTATTGATCTAGTGTAAACTCCCGGTGCAGGTAAGTTTTTACCTTGTTCATTGGGCTCCATTTAAGCTCAACTCAGTCAATCCAACAATATAAGTTGAATTTTTTTTAAGAACAGATTTATTTTTACTAAGTTGTTGTAAAAGAATAGCATGTGCAATGCTACTCTACACTTACTAGTTTCAAATTATAGATCCGCCTCTGTAAGGACAAATAATTATTGAATGTATAGAAATTTACACTCTTGAGTCAACTGTTTTCAAATTCTCTAAGGGGTCGTTTGGTAGGATGCATTAGAAAAAATAATGCATGCATTAGCTTTGTGTATTACTAATACCTTATTTGATACACTTTTTCAACCATGTATAACTAATGCACACTCTAGTATTATACTATGTAAAACTAATACATGACAAACCATAGTATTAGCAATGCAAGAGTTTTCAATGCATCCATTAGCATGGTTAAAAACACAATTGTCCCTCAAAACCTTTACACATCCTCTCCATTGTATTCATGGAGGCCTTTCCATCGTATTTGTGGAGGATATTTTTTATAAATAAATCATTTTTTTATAAAATTGTTTTTTATAATTGTGATATCCAGGCCAGCTTGAGCGCACCTCAACTAATTCCATAAGATACATCACATGTCACCTCCCACCAGGGGCGGAGCTACAGTGTTATTCGAGGGTTCGGGAGAACCCAGTAGCTTTTGCGTAGACCTATATTTATACTAAAAAATCAAGAAAATAAGTATATACAACAAGCGTGCGAAACCCATGTACAAAGAGTAATGGATAGTCCAGCAGTTTATGGGCGGCTGGTGAAGCCCAGATTCCTTGGTACGTGGGTTCGAAACCCACTAGCTGCACAATTTGCTTCTTTTTTGCTTATCTGTTTCAGAACCCACAAACCTTAAATCATGGCTCCGCCTCTGTTTATACATCAAACAACCCGTGCATACAAAATAATGTCAGCAATCACAGCATAACTAATATACTGGCATTACTAATATCAGCATTACTAATACAACTCATTCAGCACTATTCTTATACACCCTACCAAACGACCCCTAAGTGATTAATAAAAAATTAGTGCCCGCTAATTTCAAATTCTAGATCGGACTCTAATTTAATAAAAGAGAAAAAAAAATGGATAGAATTTTTTACATTTTAGAGAGCTTGTTGGGGGCACCGCCAGTAACTTTAGCGACACGAAGAAGAGCGAGTTCAGTTTTGAGATCCTTCAACTGACCCAAAAGATCAGCCTTGGATTTCTGCCTCAATTCGTGAACTTTGATCCTTGCTACAAAAAATAAAAATGAGAAAAATATCCAGATTAACAAAATCTGATGCAAATGAAAAAAGAAAATGGAAGTTTTTGTGCTTGCACTTACCCATGGCGTTTCTCTTGTCACACTGATGAAGAGAATTTTGAAACCCTAGAAGATGTTTAAAATTCAAAAAAAACCCTAACTGATAAGAGGAATACGGGCCTGCCTAGTGTATGGGCTATCAAGTTTTTATGGGTTTTAGTGCACTCTTTATGGCCCAAATATGGGATTAATATGATAAATGGACTTTTGTTAAAGAAGAATTTTAAGGCCTCATTTATTTTTAGAAAAATCTACTTAAATAGCAGCCCGTTTAGGTTTTGAACTTATAAAGTAATCGTACTTTTTTTTTTTGATAATCTCATTATAGTCAACTTTCATGAGTTGTTTACTTTTATTATTAAGCACATCAATAATTTGAGTAATGATAAGATTTTAACTCTGAGCACATGTTTATATGAATAAGGATAGATATAAATCTTATTTATATCAATATCCCTTTAAACATGATAGTATATATCTCTCAACATCAATATATTCTTTATCTCACGCCAAAAAATTTTTTGAATTTTTTATTATCCAGGTTAATGGTTAAGAAGCCCTCTTTTCTCACAAGAGTATGAAGGTGATAGTCCTTTATCACAAGCGTATGAAAGTGATGCAGGGTAAAGTGAAAAACCCATTGAATGCTATGGATAATGATTTTGTATCGGATTTTGAGGATTACATTGTTAAATCAAAATATGTAATTTCAGCAATTCTAATATCAGCCTTGAAATTATGTTCGGCTTCTACTGATTGAAGAACAAAATTTAAAATTCATGTTGAAGTAGTTGGGGTCTAAAAGTTACTGAAACAATTGAAGATTAAAAAAAGTGATATGGATGTGCCGTCAAAAAACATAAGGGCAGATAAAGGAAAAAAAAGAAAATGCTAGCTTGACTTATTTGAAGGTATTATTCACAGAACTTATTTTTATATACTTAAGTGTATATGTATTGTATATACTTATTTATTTAAATTTAATTATTTAAATCCAAAATTTCTGACCCTTTTGAACGGTTCGTTATTCGACCATTTTTTTGCCTCCCGCCATCTAAAAGAGTGCAACTTTGAGCTGAAGAGTTGCACCTTTCTAAGTCAGTGTCACCTTTCTAAATCACTGCGACCTTTTTGAAGCAGTGTATCTCTCCTGAAGTAGTACTTCATTGGCTATAAATACCTGATGATTTCTCAAATATTCCTTACAATTTTTCTGATCTTCTACTCTTCTTCTTCTTGCACTTTAAAAGTTCTCGTGTGATTTACTGTTGTCACGTGAGTTTGCAGTTCATTGGAGTTTATGGTACCACTATACTGGTGAGTAAATCATTTATCCTGGGAGGATATATTCCATTACTCGAGTACATTGAGGAGAATAATTTTCTTAAGAACACATTGTAAATTCAGTGGGCTCGATTTAATCTTCTTCATCTCTGTTTTATTTATTTTATGCAAATAGTTTTATATACTGTTTTGTTGTTTGAATATAGATCGGATAACAGTGTTAAACTTACAAGAGCATTCTCCACAGATTTTACCTATGTGAAAGTAGTCCGCTTTCTATGAGAACTGGGCTTATTCTCAAAAATACTCATGAAAATCGAGATAACACAAGGTCAGAATGTGCTGGCTATTAAAGCTCATGTCAACAACTTGATTATTATATGTAAAGAGTAATATTTTTTTTTTCTTAAGCAGTCATAGTTCAGATCTGAGACCACTATGATTCTGGAATAAAGATTACTGTTTTACTAAATGAAGGTTCAATGCAGAACACACTTTCTTTATGCATAGTACTCTTCTTTCAGCTGATAAACTCTTTTTTTATAATATTAAAATGAGTGAAAGATAAATAAAATAGAAAATTCAAGACATATTCTAATAAGGAAAAGTTAAAAGGAACAAAGGGAGAAACATAGCGATGTGCTCAAATTATTCATCAATCATTCAATCTATTATCGGTTTATGCTTCCTCACTTTTTTTAAACAACGAACGATCTTGCTTTATTAATGCATAAACGGTTTTAAAGAGTTAAATGATGCAGTAGCATCATTTACAATCTAACTAGGAAAAGGAAAAACACAAACAAATTTGTCTACTAATGAAATAGCAAATTTAGCTAGATTGTGCGCTAACACGTTCCAAGATCTAGGAATATGAATAATCTGAATATCTTCAAATAGACTCATAATCTTTCAAATATCTTCACACGTAATCTCTATCTCCCATGAAACTACACTCTTCTTCAGGATCATATCCACCACATTTTTGCGTCTAATAAGATTTGCACCTTTGTCCATCCATTTTCTTGTGTGTTTTCCAGTGCTACCCGTATTGCTAGTGCTTCAGTAGTGATGACCTTCCCAACAAATTGGATTGGGGTGCCAAAGGCTTGAAGCAAGTTTCCAAAGCTATCCATAGCCGCTGTTCCAATGCTTGCCATCTTCTTTTCCTTATGTAAGCTAGCATTTGCAAACATAACAACACCATTTTGTGCCATAATAATCATTTTATCAGTAGTACAATCAGGTCTAAGTGTAGGAAAAAAGTATTAAGCAAATTACTTTCATATTCTAGAAAGTCAAATAAGGTCTTGTTAACAATATCACTAGGTTCAGATATCTCCCCGTTAAAGTTGATAGCATTTTTGGCGTTTCCGATTTGCCACATTATAGAAACACTTAATTTAATAAGTTCACTAAATTCAGGATATTGATTAGTCTTTGTAAAAATCTCATTCCACCATTTAGCAAATTCTATCGTATTTTTAATATTAGGCCAATTTATAGGACAAATTTTCCAAACAAAATGAGCTTTAGGGCATCTAAAAAATATATGATCGATGGTTTCACTTTCTATACCACACACCTTACATACATCACAACTCTTTTTTAACCTTTTTGAGACAACATAATTAACAGGAAGCACATTCAAAATACATTTACGAATAAAGTATTTATATTTGTTCTTTATATTCATAGACCATAAGAAATCTCAGAACTTCTTTGAAAAGGAATGGTAGCTAGATTGAGATCTATCGATATCGGCCTCACGAGTTCTACTCATATCCCTAGCCAAATGGTAACCTGATTTAACCTCATACATGCCTGACTTAGTGTGATGCCAAATAATTCTATCTGGTTACCCAGTGCTAGAAATGGGGTTAGAAACAATCTCACTAATATCATCCGTGGAAAGTCACTTTTGTAGATCTTACATTTTCCAAGTGTGATTAGTATGATCTACAATGTCACTCACATAGAGCTCTATATCCATATCGGGATGATAACTACTAGGTTTAAAGCCACAAGAATTGAAGATCCAAGGGTCCGTCCAGACTTTAATACTACTTCCAGATCCTACTCTCCATCTAATTCCTTTTTGTAAGAGATCCCTGCCCCAAATAATACTCTTTCAAATCCAAGAGCTAGTAGAAGAAGACGTTGCTTTGAGAAAAGAGGTGTGGTGAAAATATTTGCTTTTGAGGATTTTAAAGAGAAAAGAGTCCTCTTGCGTCAAGATTCTTCAACCGAGCTTTGCTAACAGAGCCTGATTGAAGGACTTTAATTCTCGGAATCCTATGCCCCCTTTTTCACATGGGATCAAATTTTTTTATTTATTAATTCTGATTCTTTTTTCGAGATGAGCTCCAAGCTTATTTTTTGAAAAAGGACTTTCAAATCATAAGTATGAATTTGCATAATTAAAATTGAGCATAGTTAGGTGTCAAAAGAAAGTGTTTTTGTTTGTTTTGGGTTCAAAGTGGGTTCTAGGGATATAAATATATATTTTTTAAAGATTTTGGTGCAATATCTAGAAAGACTGGGGTAAACAAAGAAAGCCTGATTTTATTTTTCAAAAAGCAATGATATCTAAGATTTTGCCTCGAAAGACATTCGGGGAAAGTTCTAGCTTAAAGATTGTAAATTCTACTTATTTTTTATCATAATGCTTCTCAATCTCGAGATATCTTGCCAAGTATTGAAGATATTAATTTTTGCCTTCACAAAAATAAATTCACAAACAAAGAAGTTATATGGTAAATATTGAAAATATACATTTGATATAGAATGATGAGAATTTTATTTTGATAATTAATATTGCACAAGAGGCATAATATATCGAAAAGAAGAAGAATTTTTTTTTGGCTTTCAAATATACAACTACAGAAAAAAGCTTAAAAGAAACTGCAGTCATTCACATCTTGCATAAAAATAAGTCTAGTTTTAACAATAAAAATTAGCAAAATTACTTATTCAAATACCATATGTACATAATGATATTTAAAGGATAAGATCAATTACGATACATCTTAACAAAATGATTAACAACGTTCAAAAACTTTCCCCATACTCAGATCTTTCATCCTCCCGGATGAAACTACTTCTAATATTCATCAATCATTCATTCATTTCTTGTCAAAAGGGTATTATTTTTTAAACATTGACATCTACCAAAATCTCTTCTATTTTATTATTTTTTCTTTTTTTTAAAATAGATAAATAAATAAATAAAAACAAAAGAAGAGACAAAAGAAAAAATTACTAAAAATAGAAAAGAAAAAGAAAAAGGAAATAGTACTATTTAACCCCATGTGGGTTAATCTTTCTTTTTGAATAACATTTTCATATCCCTAAATATAGGGATGTGACAACTTTCTTGTTTTTTTTTGGAATTTTCATTTTTCTTTTTCAATTTTCATTTTTCAATTTTTTATAATTAAAAAAAGAATAAAATAAAGTGATGATACATAAAATAAAAAAGAAAAAGAAAAGAAAGAACTAACAAAAAGAAAAAAAAAGGAAATAGTACTACATAGTACTACCTAACCCTATATGGATTTGAATTTCTTTTTGGTTAAAATTTATTTATCCCTAAATGTAGGGATGTGACAAATTTCTTTTTTTTTTCCTTTTTTAAATAAAAAGATAATAATTAAAATGATAATAGTAATAAAATATATATTTTCTTAATCACATTAGAATATCAAATTACTTTAATATTTAGCAGATTATTTTTAGTTTAAATATAATCCAATTTTTTTTTACATGTGCCAACATATGAGTTGCATTATTAAATGGTTAATCAACCAGTTACTTAGGCATACCGATCATCATGGAGTTACTCCTGAGTAGATGACTCTGTTTTTGTAGAGTCTGTCATGAAATGTTCTGGTTGTACAATAATTTAGATATTGACCAAATTAATTGATTAAGCATTTAATTATTCAAATCTATATTGGACTTACAAGGCTCCACTGCTTCACCCTCAATGGCTACGGGAAAGGAAGGAACCATAGTCCTGAGTTTAATGTCGTCAGCTCGACTTATTGATTGTGGACTTCATCAGTCTATCAAAGTAACTGATGATTGTTGCTCAAAATGTCCTCCAAAGTACAATTTTAACCTTTTGATGATTTACCTTAAACTTGTCTCCTCTGTTGGTCTGCTGAATTTCAATTGTTCCATATAGAGTAACATTTGTAACATTGTAAGGACCTGTCCACCCTAATTTCAATTTTTCTGGAAACTGCCTGAGTCTGCTATTGTAAAGAAGTACTTGATCTCCAATTTTAAATTTCTTTTTTTGAATTTGATTGTCATGTCATTTTTTTGTTTTTTCTTTAAAAATCTTGACATTTTCATAAGCTTCCAATCTTAGTTCTTCCAATTCATTGATTTGAAAAAATCTATTTTTACCAATAGAACTAAACTCAAAATTCAATGCTTTTAATGCCCAAAATTTTTTATGTTCTAATTCAACAGGAAGATGGCAAGCTTTTTCAAAGACTAATCTATATGGGGTAGTACCAATTGGTGTCTTGAATGCCGTTCGATATGTCCATAATGCATCATCTAACTTTAAAGCCCAATCTTTTCTTGAAATTGCAACCATTTTTTCAAGTATTCTTTTTAATTCGCGGTTGGAGACCTCAACTTGCCCTTGAGTTTGAGCATGATATGGTAGTACTGTTTTACGAGTCACACCATATTTTGATAGCAATGCAAAAAAAATTGTCTATTCATAAAGTGAGTCCCTTGATCACTAATGATGACTCGTGGTATGCCAAATCTTGTAAAAATATTTTTTCTAAGAAAATTACATATCGTTCGAGCATCGTTTTTTTTTTGTGGGAATGGCTTCAACCCATCTTGAGACATAATCTACAGCCACAAGAATATATTCAAAAGAATGAGATGAAGGAAAAGGTCCCATGAAATATGTTCCCCAGACATCAAATATTTCACATACCTGTATTGACTGTAATGGCATCTCATCTTTTTTGTTGATATTACCTGTTCTTTGACACTTATCACATCGTGCGACGTATGTACGTGCATCTTTAAAAAGTATTGGCTAAAAAAATTTCACTTCTAAAACTTTAAAAGCAGTTCGATTGGCTGCATAATGTCCTCCGATTGCACCACCGTGACAGTGATACAATATTTAATCCATCTCTTCTTCAGGTACACATCTTCTAATAATATTATCTGCATAAAATTTAAACAAGTACGGGTCATCCCACAGATAATATTTGACATCAGAAATGAGTTTTTTCCTTTGTTGATGTGAGAGATCTTTGGGCATCTATTTTCCAACCAAGTAATTTGCAATGTCTGTAAACCAGGGTGATTGAGTCACAATTGAATTGACAGAAAAAATATGTTCATCAGAAAACTCTTCTTTTACATCACAAGATTCAAGAGGGGTTTTTTCTAATCTTGATAAATGATCGGCTACCTGATTCTCTGTTCCTTTTTTATCCTTTATCTCAAGGTCAAATTCCTGAATAAGTAAATTTCATCTTAACAATCTAGGTCGGGCATTTTTTCCCGCTAAGAGGTATTTTAGAGCTGCATGATCAGTAAAAACAATAACCTTGATTCCTATTAAATAAGAACGAAATTTATCAAATGCAAATATCACTGTCAGTAATTCTTTTTCAGTTATTGCATAATTCAATTGAGCTTCATTTAACGTCCTACTGGCATAGTAAATGGGACGGAAATTTTTATCCTTTCTCTGGCCTAAAACAACTCCCACAGCAGCATCACTAGCATCACACATGACTTCAAAAGGTTGATTCCAATCAGGAGATACAACTACAGGTGCAGTTGATAATTTTTCTTTAAGAGTTTCAAATGCCTTTAAACAATCACCTGGAAAATTAAACTTAGTATCTTTCATTAAGAGGTTAGTCAGAGTTTTGAAATTTTTGAATTTTCTTAATTAAACATCTTGTCACGACTCAGACCGCCGTGAGTGGCACTCACCCAACCCCCGGGTGAGCGAACCATCACTTCCCCCAACTTAATCGTTCTAACAGTTCAAAACGAGTGCATAAAATTAAACTAGCAATTCAATAATAATAAAATAACTTCATTAAGATAACCTGCGGAAATTTTTTCCTAAAATCTGAAAGTTGCAGTACCAATAATTCTACCAATGTCTAGAGTGCAGGGATGCAATCTTAAAATAACAGAATTAGTCTAAGCCCGAAACAAATGGGCTACAACTCTAATAATAGGTTCAATGCAGCTCAATCGAAGCAACTCACCCTTGAAGTCTGAAAATGCTGGTACTACAGATGAGGTCACGTCTCAGCCGCTGGAAGATTGCCTGTACTCACAAGAAAGAAAAGCAAGCCACTGTGTACTGGTAGGATCATCATCCAGTTCCAAATAAACAGTGTATAATTCAGTACAGCATATCAAGTACAAATACGGAAAACATGTAACAAGTCAATAGGCTCCCCTAGACTACAAGTCTCTACCTAGCTTGTTTCCACATGAAATCCATTTTTTATAACTCTAAACAACAATTACAAAAGTTCAATAAATCATCCTTTTTGCCTAGCCCGGACCCACCCTGGATCCCTTCTAAACAACACCTAAGTGTTAAACAGACAACCCGGCCTAATCCAAGACCAACTACACAGATATAACAGGATCCCTGGTCACTCAAGGACCACCAATGAATATCACAATTCAATAAAACAGCCCGGTCCACTAACGAAACCAATAACAGTCAATGCAATACAACAATATCAATGCAATGATGCAGTAAAATAAACCCGTACCAGGCGTTGTACCCGATTCAACCGTTAGTATTTCGTACCAGGCGTGGTACCCGAGCCAACTATTTGTTATACCCGTACCAGGCGTGGTATCAGAGCCAACCGTTAGTATACCCGTACCAAGCGTGGTACCCGAGCCAACCATTAGTATACCTGTACCAGGCGTGATACCCGAGCCAACCGAATGTCAACAATCCATAGTCAAAATAATGAACAAACAACTTGTAAACCAACAAGCAACACACCGTTCAATCCACAGACTGTAAAACAGGACCCTTAGACATTCTACACAATTCCTCTAAGCCATGCAATTCATACAAACACATAAATAAGAGTATAAAATATACAACATTCACAGAAATCGTAAGCCATCACCTACCTCAAAATGATCCAAGCTCTACTCAACTCGAGCTTTCCCGTGTTTCAGATTCCTTTCTCGTTCTTGGTCTAAAACAACATACAAGTACTTAAATTAACAAACAAGGTCTGCGTATTACCCGAATTACACCAAATCCCAAACCCCAGAACAACCATGATCATCCTACCCTTTTTCGTGGGCTTCCCGACATTAATTTCCCTAGTTCTATTATTTTCACAGATAAAAATAGAGAATTTAGCAAAACGTGATCATAAAACCTTACTTTTAACAATACCCAAGAACCTGCATGCCTAGAATCCCCCTTCTTTCCCGGATTCTACCATCCCTAGATTATTCTAACCTTTCCTCCAAGTTCCCTCCTAGCAATTCTACCGCATAGGAAAAGTAGTACGAAGATTTGGGGTAGAAACCTTACCTTAGGGAAGAAAAATAATGGAAAATAGAGGAAAATCGCCTGGAATCGCCTTGCCTTTCTCCAAAAATGAAATTGTGAAAACTGAATGTTTTGGGGAATGTTTCTGCATTAAATCTTGTCACGCTCTGCTATAGAGGTCCGCTCCGCTATAACGATACCACCGTAGTGGAGTCGTTCACTATGGCGGAGCTTGACCGACGTTGACTTCCGCTGTAGCGATAATTTCTCTACTACAGCGGAGGTCGCTATGGCGGAGTACGGAACAAAAAGTCGTAAAACCTCCAAAATTAGGCCATTTTACAACACACTTATTTTCTCAACGTCCCGAAACAACCCCTTCACGTCAACCTCGATTTTGGGAGTTCTACTTACCCGAATTCGATTCTGAGAAGTCCCCCAGACTCCTTTATGTGTTGGCTACGAGAAAAACTAGCTCAACACAAGACATCTAACCCAATCCTTACCCGAATTTCCCTAGACCATACCTCGCCCCTAAACCAGCCGAGACTAGCCTAGCCCAGAATTTTAAACTCCCAAATCTAGAGTTTTATAACTCTAAAACTTGGCACGATTGGACTACCTGTAATGACGGACCCGGTCATTACAACAGATATCAATTTACCCATCATTCATCCCCGAATGATCAAACCCAAAATTATGGAAAGTAAAGAAAGGAAAGTGTAGTACCTGAATTCTCAAACATTTGAGGGTACTTATCCTGCATGTCCTTCTCAGTTTCCCAAGTGGCTTCCTCAACCGGACGATGCTTCCACTGAACCTTTACCATATCAATCACCTTTGTCCTCAACCTTCGGACATCCCGAGCAAGAATCAAGACTGGTTTCTCTTCATAACGAAGATCCTTATCGAAAAGCACTTCATCCCACTTGATAATATAGTCTTCATCCCCATGGTATCGCTTAAGCATGGATACATGGAATACCGGATGGACATCCAAAAAATTGGGCGGCAATGCTAACTTGTAAGCCACTGGCCCCACAATCTCAAGAACCTCAATCGGATCGATGAACCGAGGGCTAAGCTTGCCCTTCTTACCAAACCGCATAACTCCCTTCATTGGTGACACTTTCAATAATACCTGTCACCAACCTGAAATTTCATGTCCTGGACCTTGCGATCTGCATACTCCTTCTGCCTGCTTTGGGAAGCCAATAATTTGGCCTGAATGCCCCTTACCTTTTTTTGTGCTTCCTTTACCAATTCCACTCCCAAAGGCTTTACATCGCCTTCCTCAAACCACCCAATCGGTGATCTGAAGCTCCTCCCATACAACGCCTCGAATGGTGCTATGTCAATGATAGAGTGATAACTATTGTTGTATGAGAACTCACACAATGGTAGAATCTGGTCCCATTGACCCCCGAAGTCCATCACACATGCTCTCAGCATGTCCTTCAACACCTGGATCATCCTCTCCGACTGACCATCAGTCTGAGGATGAAAGGTTGTGCTAAAAGTGAGTTGTGTACCCAACTCTTCATGTAGCTTTCCCCAAAATTTAGAGGTGAACTGCATACCCCTGTCTGAAATGGTGGACAGTGGCACCCCATGCAATCTCACAATCTCCTTCATGTATATCTTCGCCAATTGCTGCGAGTTGTAATCTACCCTGACCGAAATTAAATGAGCTAACTTGGTCAGCCTGTCAGCAATGACCCAAATGGAGTCATACTTCCCCAATGTCTTAGGTAGACCCACCACAAAGTCCATGGCTATCCTTTCCCACTTCCACTCTAGAATGGGCATCCTCTGAAGTAGCCCTGCAGGTCTCTGGTGCTCATACTTTACCTGCTGGCAATTCTGAAACTTGAACACAAAATCGACTATGTCCCTTTTTATCCCAGGCCACCAGTAATGCTGCCTCAAGTTCATGTACATTTTAGTCACACCCGGGTGAATTGAGTATTGCGAACCATGAGCTTCTGCTAAGACTTTTGGAATTATATCATCAACCCGAGGAACACAAATCCTCTCTCTGAAATTTAGTACTCCACCAGAGTCTAAAGTGACGTCCCTGGATTCTCCGGATATTGCCTTACCTCGAAGCTTACTCAGTTTCGGATCGTGAAACTGTTTGGCCTTTATTTCCTCTATGAAGGTGGCCTTGACCTCAATGCTGGCCAAAAATCCACCCTGTTCTGAAACACCCAAGTGCATGAACTTGGCCTCCAAGGCCCAAATTTCCTTTGCTAGTGGTCGTTTGGACACCCCCAAACAAGCCAAACTACCCATGCTAACAGTTTTCTGGCTCAATGTGTTTGCTACACATTAGCCTTACCCAGATGGTACTGAATAGTCACATCATAGTCCTTCAATAACTCCATCCACCTTCTTTTCCTCAATTTCAAATCCTTCTGAGTGAACACATGCTGCAGACTGCGATGATCGGTGAACACCTTACACTTGACACCATAAATATAGTGTCTCCAAATCTTGAGTGCAAGGACCACCACTGCCAACTCTAAGTAGTGAGTCGGGTAGTTCCTCTCATGCACCTTCAACTGCCTAGATGCATAGGCTATCATATTTTTATCCTGCATCAACACAGCACCCAAACAAGAATGTAAAGCATCATAGTAAACAATAAAGTCTTTACCTGCAACCGGCAAGGACAATATATGAGCCGTGGTCAGAAGCGCCTTGAGCTTTTGGAAGCTCTCCTTGCACTTGTCAGACCACACGAATGGTACATCTTTCTATGTCAGCCTGGTCAGGTGAGTAGCAATAGACACAAAATCCTTAACAAACCTCCGATAGTACCCTGCGAGCCCAACAAAACTCCTCACCTTAGTCACAGAGCCATCCGAACCCAACTCTTGACTGCTTTAATTTTCAGGGGATCTACCATCACTCCTTTTTCTGACACTACATTCCCCAAGAACTCAACTGAAGTCAACCAAAATTCACACTTGGAGAACTTCGCATAAAGCTTCTGGCGTCTCAAGATGTCCAACACAATACAAAGATGATTAGTATGCTCCTCTTTACTCTTGGAGTAGATCAAAATATCATCGATAAACACAATCATGAAGGAATCCAAATACGACTTAAATATCCCATTCATCAAACTCATGAATGTTGCCGGCGCATTGGTCAAACTAAACATCATTACTAGGAACTCGTAATGTCCATACTGAGTCCGAAAATCCATCTTAGGAATGTCCTCAGGCCTAATCCTCAACTGATGGTACCCCGACCTTAAGTCAATTTTCAAAAATACGGATGCACCCTGAAGCTGGTCAAGCAAATCATCAATGCAGGGTAGAGGGTACTTATTCCGGATGGTCACCTTGTTCAACTGCCTATAATCTATGCACATCCGAATACTACCATCCTTTTTCCTTACAAACGACACAGGAGCACCCCAAGGTGAAGCATTGGGATGGATAAATCCCTTATCTAGGAGTTCCTGCAGATGAGTCTTAAGTTCCCTTAACTCTGCCGGAGCCATACGATACAGAGGAATATAAATGGGATGAGTGCATGGCTCCAAATCAATATAAAAGTCTATATCTCTGTTCGGAGGCATACCGGGCAAATCCGCTGGAAACACCTCTAGAAACTCATAAACCACCGGAACTGACTCAATAGATGGGGAATCCACACTATCATCCCAGATATGAGCCAATAAGGCTTGACACCCTCTCCCCACTAGCTTATTAGCCCGAACGAATGATATGACCTTAACTGGCTTAGGCCTATACACACCTTCCCACTCCAGTCTATTCTTACCTGGAATCTCTAGAGCCACAATCTTGGTGTTATAGCTTAACACAGCATGATCAGGGGACAATCAAGTCATGCCCAAGATAATATCAAAAGCAGCCATATCCAGGATTACCAAGTCTACCCAAGTATGAAACCCCACAAACACAAAAGAACAGTCACGATAAACATGAGTCACAATCACAGACTCTCCAACTGGAGTAGAAACATGAATATGGGAATCAAAGATATCACAAGTCAATTCCAGACCCAACACAAAACTCATAGATACATAAGAATATGTAGAGCCTGGGTCAAATAATATCGAAGCCATTTTATTGCAGACAAGAATAGTACCTGTGATCACCGCATCTGATGTTTCTGCCTCGGTCCTCCCTGGAAAAGCATAACAATGATCCTAGTCATCAATTCGGGCAACTTCCCAGACTGGCTACTCTGCACTCCTACCTGCGCCGTCGTTACCTTTTTTGCCCCGGCCTCGGTGAAAGTTACCTCGCCTACCCTGTGGACGACCTCTAGTATTACCGCTTTACCTACCGGGACCACCATTCTAGGCTGCTGCTGACCCTGATTACCTATCTGCCTGAGTGGGCACTCCCTCTTAAAGTGGCCCAGATCACCATAATGGAAGCAACCATGGTCAAGTGTAGGCTTGCTAGCTGACGTATAAGGCGCTCCCTGGCCTCTAGGAGCTAAAAACTTATTATGAGCTCCCTGACGACCACCGATAGTAGCTGGCAGAGCTGACTGAATAGGACGGGCTGAGTATACCTGCTGATTATGACCCCTAGAATGTGAGCCACCATAATTTCCGTCACTTTTGGGCTTCTTGGCTAATGCCTTAGCCTGCCCCGTCTGTCTGACTCCCTCAAATTGCTTCATATAATCCACCACATCATTAAAGCCCTTTTATGAATAAGTCATATGTACTGACAATACCTGTAGCTCAGTATTTAACCACCCTTTCACAAACGATCGGACCCGTTCCTTCTCGGAACCCAATAGTTATGTGGCAAAATAAGACAAGGCATGGAATTTAGCCTCGTAAATAGAGACTGACATGCTACCCTGTTCCAAGTTCAAAAACTCATCTTTTTTCTGGTCCCTCAAAGTACGGGGTACGTACTTCTCTAAAAACAAAGCGTGGAACTACTCCCAAGTCAGTGGGGGTAGAACAGAAGACCGACACTCCACATGAGACCTCCACCACTGCTTGGCATCACCCTGCAGCTGAAATGTGATGAACTCAACCCCATGCTGACGTACAGTACCCAACCAGTGCAACCTCTCATAGCAATCCAAGATAAACTCATAAGCATCCTCCCTACCAGTACCCTAAAAAGTAGGAGGTTTCATCTTGAGAAACTTGGTCAGCATCTCATGCTCATTCCCTGTCATCACTGGACCTAGCATTGGCCTGGAGAAATCATTCATGCCTGAAGCTGCATCCATCCTCGGCGCTATAGTAACCACTGGCTGAGGGTCCAAGGCCTGGTTTGAAAAATCCGCGGGTATGGCTCCAGTACCAACCAACACACTCAAAATATTCCAAGCCTGCTGAAAGTCTTCTGGAGTTATAGTAGGGAGGCCTGCACCCCCAACCGGTGCTGCCTCCTTCTGCGCCTCACCATTTTCAGCCACAACCTCTGCATCTTCAGCAACATATTCCTGAGGTGGGGGAGGGGTTGCCTCACGTGCATCAGCAGCAGCTCGAGCCCCACCCCTGGCAGGTGTGGCTCTACCTCGTCCTCTGCCCCTTCCCCTGCCTCTACCACGGATAGCCAGGCCCGCTACTCTAGCTCCGTTGTTCCTTGTGTTAACCATCTGCGGACAGAAGAGTGAATGAGGTTAGATACCAATTTGTATCACCAGATACCAATTGGAATCAAGTTATAGTACGAAGGAAGGAAGGAAAAGATAGTTTTTCCTAAAGCCCCATAGCCTCTCGAAAAAAAGTACGGAAGTCTCCCCATCATTCCGCAATACTCTACTAGACTTGTTTGGTACAACGAGATCAACGAACCTAGGGCTCTGATACCATCTTTATCACGATCCAGACCGCCGTGAGTGGCACTCACCCAATCTCCGGGTGAGCGAACCATCACTTTCCCGAACTTAATCGTTATAACAGCTCAAAACCAGTGCATAAAAGTAAACTAGCAATTCAATAATAATAAAACAACTTCATTAAGATAACCTGCAAAAAATTTCTCCTAGAATCTGAAAGTCACAGTACCAAATAATTCTAACAATGTTTAGAGTGCGGGGATGCAACTCCAAAATAACAGAATTAGTCTAAGCCCGAAACAAATGGGCTACAACTCTAATGATAGGTTCAATGCAGCTCGATCGAAGCAGCTCACCCTTGAAGTCTGGAAATGTTGGTACTACAGATGAGGTCGCGTCTCAGCCACTGGAAGATTGCCTGTACTCACAATAAAGAAAAGCAAGTGCAGTATCAGTACACCACCACTGTGTATTGGTAGGATCATCAGCCAGTTCCAAATAAACAGTGTATAATTCAGTACAACAAATCAAGTACAAATACAAAAAACATGTAACAAGTCAATAGGCTCCCCTAGACTACAAGTCTCTACCTAGCTTGTTTTCATATGAAATCCACTTTTTATAACTCTAAACAATTGTTGACACCCAATTTTGGCTCTTCATACTTAAAATTAACGTCTTCAGGTCTCCTGATTGTTAAAGAGCACAAAATACATTTTTTACACATTTTTTCTTAAAATATAACAATTTATTGATAATCATCATTGTTTTAGGAGTTTTATCAATTTATTGATATTATTTTAATTTTTACAATATTGATAATTATTCTTAATTTCATAAATATTAGAATTTTTATCAATTTATTGTCACATTTTTACAGTCTTACAATTTATTGATAATTATCCTTTATTTTGTAAATATTAGGATTTTATCAATTTATTGTCATTATACAATTTTGATAATCGCAATATTTTTTTACAGTCATCTGCACACGTACACAATATAAATACTACAATTTTAATTCTTTACAACACATTACATTTTTTTAAAAAAGGTTAATTATATTTTATTATTATATTTTTGTAATCGCATACCAACACACACATTTTTGTACATTATTTATATTTTTATATACATTCCGCAAACGCAAGAAGTCGGACCAATTAATTACAAATACGGAGTTAAAAATTTGTTCAAGTCAAGGTCTTGTCACCTTTTTAAAAAGGTGACAATTGACATGACTAGGTGCGGCCATTGTCCTTTGGTTAATAACATTGTGCATTGGTTAATAAAATAAAAATTCACTAGTTAATAACTAAGGGACAAAAGGAGTAAAGATTATTATTTTTTGGATAAAAATAAATTTTCTTTTATATTATAAAAAGACAACACACACACGTTCTCACATATACACACATTCACAAATTTCAGATTTTTCTTATTCTTTTTACTCTCTTCTGTCTCAAAACTATCATCTTCCTTCATACATTTTGCAGATTATACTTCCACTTTAGAGCTCTAATGAGCTCTTCTCTTTTATCACTGTCGGAGCTCCGACGAGGTCTTCTCCGGTGATGTTCCACGACACGGCCAACAACTGCTCTTAGCCTTTTCTCCATTCTCATCTTCTTCATCTCCGGCAAGAACTGTCGGATCTCCGACGCTCCACACCACCACCACGCGTCTGATCTTCTTTCCCTTTTCCTCTCCCCCTGTTATGTTTGTTACGCCAAAAATGGCCAGATCTAGCCGGAATCGCCATGTACCAGGCGTTGCTCCGGCAAAAGCCATTGAAGCAACGCCATGACTCGGCCACCACTGTTGGTCTTATTATTTCTAGCCATCGGAATTCGCTGCTTCACTGACCCATGAAATCTGATTGTTCTTTTCTCTTGAAATTATTTTAGTTGTGTTATAGCTATCTCTATTTGCTGCTAACGTTTTGTGTGGGTTTGAGTTTCTCCAGCGAATTACTTGGTTATTTCTCTACTGATGCTCTGTATTTCGGATTTTTGCTGCCTCGTTGGACTATTTTCTGGGTGATTATAACTTTTCCAGTGATAATTTGTTGTTTGTTTGAATTCACCACTGTTTGCTGTGAATTTTGGATTATTATGCCCTTATACTACTTTCTACATTTTTATACACTGATAACGAACAGATACTACACACATGGCCAATGAAAAAACTCCGTCAATTTTTTAGGCCTCCACAATAAAAAAAAAAGACCGGTACATATATACATACGTAATGGAAAAAATAAATTTAGGGCGATGACTAAATCTTAATATTACAAAGACGAAATAAAAAGTTTTATGATCCGTATCTTGGGGAGGTGATCTCGGGTGGCCAACCGATGTTTCGCAGCCATGGCGTATTTAAAACTTAGTACAACTACATATCTGAGCCCATACTATAATAAAATTCTATTTTTCTTATATTTACATACATATATGTATTTCTTTAACTTATTTTGGTAAATATTTATTTGTTATTGAATTTTTTACCAAGTGTTTATACAGGTACGTGAAGATACTTCCGAAGATGACAATTAAAAGGGGTTTGAAAATCTCTCCAAAATTTATTTCTTTTATTTATTTTCTTGTAATTCTTGTAATTGTACAAAAGATAAAGTATAGTGAAAACTTTATTTTCGGGGCTTTGGGGGGTGTCTTTATTTACTTATTCATTATTACGTGCATAGGCAAAACTTAGACCGTAAATACTTTACAAATAAATCAATTCAACTTAGGTAATTAGTTCACATTTTAATTCACGCAGATATTAGGCCGTCTTTTCTTTTTCAAACCGTTCTTTTAATCATTTTTACTTAAACTTTGCAAACGATTCTTTATATATTATTTTAAAAATTAATATTCTTTTCTCATTCTTAAACGCATTTTTTCTTGCAGAAGTGAAATAGTATTTACATAATAAAAAACGCAAGTCAATTGATGTAATTATTGTACAATTTTTTCAATACATTTCTTTACATTATACATATTTTTTTACATTCTTTACTCAATGTACTTAGACATATATTACTTACACATTTTTCTTATATATATATATATATATTTCGTAATAGTATTGATTTATATTAACATATTTACATACTTTTCATATTAACAATATACATTCTTTTACACTCTTTTGTATATTTTCTTACATATAAATTTTCATACATACTAAATTTTCTCGTACATATAAAAATACATTTTTCATACTCTTATGTACATATTTTAAAATTATTCTTTGCACTTGTATATACATATTTTTTACTGTTCATATTTATACTTTTCAAAAAATAATTTTTTTACCTCCTCTCTCTTTAAAAATTAAGTTTAGCCGGGTACCACATTTGTGAATTTCGAAGGATGCCTAACACCTTCCCTTCGAAATAACTTGAACCTTTACCTAGAATCTCAAATGTTTTTCGCAGATTAAAATGTGAGTCATACATGTCAATAATCAAAAATAAGTTTTCTTATTTTCCTTAAAAATTAGGTGGCGACTCTGTACATAATTAAATTCTTTCAGAGTCCATAAGTTGTGCTTTATCTAACCTTGGTAAAAATAGGGCATGACAACAATAATTACAGAAGTTCAATAAATCATCCTTTTTGCCTAGCCCGGACCCACCCTGGATCCCTTCTAAACAACACCTAAGTGTTAAACAGACAATCCAGCCTAATCCAAGACCAACTACACAGATATAACAGGATCCCTGGTCACTCAAGGACCACCAATGAATATCACAACTCAATAAAATAGCCCAGTCCACTCACAGAACCAATAAAAGTCAATGCAATGCAATAATATCAATGCAATGATGCAGTAAAATAAACCCGCATCAGGCGTGGTACCCGAGCCAACTGTTAGTATTTCGTACCAGGCGTGGTACGCGAACCAATTATTTGTTATACCCGTACCAGGCGTGGTACCCGAGCCAACCGTTAGTATACCCGTACCAGGTGTGGTACCCGAGCCAACCGTTAGTATACCTGTACCAGGCGTGGTACCCGAGACAACCGAATATCAACAATCCATAGTCAAAATAATGAACAAACAACTTGTAAACCAACAAGCAACACACAGTTCAATTTTTTCACATCCATCATCCTGATTGAATAGTGACAAAACTCTGTCTATGTTTTCACATCCATCATCCTGATTGCCTGATCAAATTAAATTCTAAGCCCATTGTCTGCAATTGATATCCTCTGAGCAGCATGACACACCATTTTTTCAAAAATAACCACCAGTTCATGACAATCATATATATCACACCCACAAGTTCATTTCTGAACTACGTCCTGACCTGATTCTCATCTTGATTCATCTTGGTGAGATACGTAGGTAACCCTACATAAAGGTTCGGTCTTCCTGCTATTCTAAATTGATTTTTCTAGGACTACAAACTGGGGCAAATATTTTAGAACAGTCCACTGACGCTCTCAACCCTAAAAAAATAATTAAAAGCGTCAACCAATTCTCTCAAGTCCAAAATTCAAGATTATCAATATCACTCTTACCATAATCTCCATTCGACTTTATTCTCAAAATCTTAAGACCTAAGTCTCTCTTCAAACTTCTCAAACGCCGTAAGCCATAGAACTATGGTGAATCACTTTCACTTTCCAAATCTAAGGGTTCAACACGAGTTGACTCGTTTTCTTCGCAGGCACACCTATCAAAGGATATAAAGCAATAAAAAGCGAGGAGTCAAATCTGAATTCCATAGAAGTGAACACCCCTCTCCTTAAACTAAGAAGCTTTCTTTGAATGCAGGAGAAACAACATTATCCCTGAAACTCATGGGAGAATCACACTAATCTCTGATTTCAAATCGGATGCATCACTTGGCTGCATGACCTAACTCTAATCCCTCTTAGTCTTATGATTGGAGAACGACTTTAACACTCAGTTATTTGATTCTTGCAGGTTAAATGATTCCTGAACTTTACATGAGACAACATCTGACCTCGGACTTTTTGAGGCATCCATATTCAATGGGACAGACAAATCAGGGGAGTTTTTGACCATGTAATTATATTATATTTTCTTCATGACTTTCCTACTTTCACTCCTTTCTTATTTCTTTACAGGAGAATCGTCCCCACTTAATCGGGGATGAATACGCCAATAAATGCCCTCGTAAATAATTAAGGGGCCACAACATGTCATCTGCAACAACAATTGGAGACGATCACGATAATGGACGATCTCCATAAATAATTGGGAGATTGCGATAACGATCATCCCTGCAAACAGTCAGGAGACACTCTCATCGAGGACGTTGCCAACACCCGATATACGAGGCATCGCTCCGAGTTTGTCTATATCCTTGCATTATTTTTTGTACATATTTTTATATTCGATAAATATCTTAATTTTTTGCCTTATATTCCTTCTAGAGGTGAATTCTTTTCTGCACATACATTTTAGTTGGTATCTTCATGAACTACGCGAACCTGATTCTCATCTTGATGAGATACGTAGGCAGCCCTTCTTGGGTTCGGTATTCCTTATTAGAAAAAAAAAGTGTGTACATACATTTTAGTTCGTATCTTCATGAACTACGCGAACCTGATTCTCATTTCGATGAGATACGTAAGCAGCCCTTCTTGGGTTCGGTTTTCTTTATTAGAAAAAGAAGAAAAAGGGTTGTACATACATTTTGTTTCACATCTTCACGAACTACGCTAACCTGATTCTCATTTCGATGAGATACGTAGGCAGCCCTTCTTGGGTTTGGTATTCTTTATTAGAAAAAGAAGAAAAAAGGTTGTACATACATTTTTGTTTCACATCTTCACGAACTACGCAAACCTGATTCTCATCTCAAGGAGATACGTAGGCAGTCCTTCTTGTATTCGGTATATCCTTTATAAAAAAAAAGTTTGTTTTCTTACTTCACATCTTATACCCTATCCTCTTGAACTACACAGACCTGATTCTTGTTTATACAAGATATGTAGGCAACCCTCATAAGGGTTCGGTCTCATTTTTCAAAAAAAAACAAAAAAAAACGGAAAAAACATGAAAGTTTTGACTTGGTTGGTACCAACATAGTTAGAAGTGTGCATGAGAAAGAAACAAATGATATGATAGAGAGGATCAATTTCGTGGTAAACCATAGATCCTTTTGGTACCTCTTAATCGCACCTTAGTGACACTCGAAAAATTCTCTTGCATGCATCTAAGACAAGAACAAAACCAACCTAATTGTTTTATGTGCATTGTGTGGCGAGCATTAGATTAATTCATTGCATTGCATTGTTGATCTAGAACTTGGCCTAAATGCTTGTTGAGGCGAAATCCTGAGTTACACTTGATTTGGGAAAGGATCGTAGGCCTTCTTTGACCCGATTGAGCCTTTCATAACCTACCAAATGACATTATCCCTAGCATTCCCCCTTTGAGCCTAAAGCCTTTTCTTTGAACAACCACATCTCAGCCTATACCTTTCTTAGTGCTTACATGCACTACCCTCTTTTGGCCCGACCTCCCTGAGCGCTTTAAAATGTGCAAATTGCGGACAAAAATTCAGAATCAAAGATGCCAAAGGCAGAAGATGCAAAGTCCCAGAGGAATAAAGATGAAAATACGACTTTAAAGAAGGAGTAAAATTCCCCAAAAATCAAAACATGGAGAAATCTCCCCCCAAAAAAAAAGAAGAAGAGAAAAGAACTCCAAAAAGGGAAAAAAGACTCCAACAATGAAAAGAAGTCGATACAAATTCAAAGAAAGAGACTACGAAACAAAGAAGATCAAGCGTCCAAATGCAACAAATTTCAAGGCACAAATATAATGCATGCTCAAGGGAGGATTAGTCACTTTTATCCCAAATAATATCCTAACCATCCCCAAGCCTACATTACAAGCTAATAATAAGCCCTACATGATCCTATTTCAAGTGTTCTCACATTAGTGGATACTTACATGAAGGCCAAGCCTATGGTATCACAATTGCATGCATTGAACATCCTTCTGAGTGTGAGTGCACTTCTCAAAATGTCCTAAACTTAAAATACTCAAATGTGTGAAAAATAGGACTTTCTTTTGGTGAGGCACGTGAAACATGAGAACATGTATAGTTCAAAATCTTTGTTTGAATCAAGATGAACAAATCTTGTCGATACTTAGGTACGTCTGAGGTACCATTTGAAACTATTGGAATTACCCAAAGTTGATCTTGGTTAGCTGGAAAAGATGGTGAAATTCTTGTGCATAAGACTAATTGTCGGTACCAACTGAAAGTAAAGACATTATTTTCTTTTCAACATTCTTACAACTGGAAAAAAAAAAAAAAAAACCAAAAAGTTTTCTTCCTTTACAGACGCCCACCTTCTAATGCGGGTATTTACATTTCAGTACATTTTACAGGCGCCCACCTTCTAATGCGGGTATTTACATTCAAGTCCCTTTTACAGGCGCCCACTTTCTAATGCAGGTATTTACATTCAAGTACATTTTATAGGCGCCCACCTTCAAATGCGGGTATTCATTCAAAGCTCCGGCACACAAACTGGAGTATGCATCAGAATCTTGGCACACAATTCAAGATTCCTTTTTATTAACGCTTTGGCACACAAACCGGAGCATGCATCAGGATCTTGGCACACAATCCAAGATTCCATTTCATTTAAAGCTCCAGCACACAAACTGGAGTATGCATTGGAATTTTGGCACATAACCCAAGATTCAATTCATTCAAAGCTCCGGCACATAAACTGGAGTATGCATCGAGATCTTGGCACACAACCCAAGATTTCATTTCATTAAAGCTTTGGCACACAAACCAAAGTATGCATCAGAATCTTGACACACAACCTAAGATTCCATTTCATTAATGCTTTGGCACACAACCCGAAGTATGCATCGGAATCTTGGCACACAACCTAAGATTCCATTTCATTAATGCTTCGGCACACAAACCGAAGTATGCATCAGAATCTTGGCACACAACCCAAGATTCTATTTCATTAAAGCTCCGGCACACAAATTGGAGTATGCATCAGAATCTTGGCACACAACCCAAGATTCCTTTTCATTAATGCTTCGGCACACAAACTGGAGTATGCATCAGAATCTTGGACCACAACCCGAGATTCCATTTCATTCAATGCTCTAGCACACAAATCGGAGCATGCATCAGGATCTTGGCACACAATCCAGGATTCTATTCATTCAAAACTCTGGCACACAAACTGGAGTATGCATCAGAATCTTGACACACAACTCAAGATTTCACTTCATTAACGCTTCGACACACAACTCGAAGTTTGCATCAAAGTCCTGGCACACAACCCAGGATCCCCTTTCCATTCCAATACTCTGAGAAATAAATCAGAGTTTGACTCAAAGTCTCGAGATACATATGCTTTTACAGTTTGCGTCTTATGTCCGAAAGAGTCATTCGACCTATCGTGACTTGCATTGTCAAGCACCATTCTACCTACATCACACCAACATGGGACGTGTAGGCAATCAGGTCTTCAATGACCAACAATCCCTCTCACATATCCAGTGTCATTAATTGGATACTTGGAGAATTTCAAAATTGACACCAAATCATTCCTTCTCACACATCCTCACATTTTTCGAACTACATAGACTTGATTCTCGTGATCTCGATATATATAGGAAGCTCTATAAAGAGTTCGATCATTATCACATCATAATCATTCTTTTTCCTAGCAAGTACACAATCTTGCATCCACATCGTCTCAAACTCGACACTGGGGCAATTTTAAAAGAGACATCGGAAATATGCGAATGCTTCTGTTCCCAAATAATTTTTTTTTTTAAGTATTTTCACAGGGTCGTCCTTCCCGAACAATAGGACAAGAGGTAACTTGCCTCAACCTTTGAACTACACCTGGCCTGATCTTCGTGTAATCTGAGGTATGTAGGCAACTCTAAATCGGAGTTCGGCCATATTTTTTATCATAATTCTTTGTCGAGCAAAATTGGCTTAATGTCAACGTTTTCGCCCAAAGATTCTTACATCATCTTAAGTCAAACAGGGGCAACTGTTGACACCCAATTTTGGCTCTCCATACTTAAAATTAACGTCTTCAGGTCTCCTGATTGTTAAAGAGCACAAAATATATTTTTTACACATTATTTTTAAAATATAACAATTTATTGATAATCATCCTTGTTTTAGGAGTTTTATCAATTTATTGATATTATTTAATTTTTACAATATTGATAATTATTCTTAATTTCATAAATATTAGAATTTTTATCAATTTATTGTCACATTTTTACAGTCTTACAATTTATTGATAATTATCCTTTATTTTGTAAATATTAGGATTTTATCAATTTATTGTCATTATACAATTTTGATAATAACAATATTTTTTTACAGTCATCTGCACACGTACACAATATAAATACTACAATTTTAATTTTTTACAACACATTACATTTTTCTTAAAAAGGTTAATTATATTTTATTATTATATTTTTGTAATCGCATACCAACACACATATTTTTGTACATTATTTATATTTTTATATACATTCCGCAAACGCAAGAAGTCGGACCAATTAATTACAAATACAGAGTTAAAAATTTGGTCAAGTCAAGGTCTTGTCACCTTTTTAAAAAGGTGACAATTGACATGACTAGGTGCGGCCATTGTCCTTTGGTTAATAACATTGTGCATTGGTTAATAAAATAAAAATTCACTAGTTAATAACTAAGGGACAAAAGGAGTAAAGATTATTATTTTTTGGATAAAAATAAATTTTCTTTTATATTATAAAAAGACAACACACACACGTTCTCACATATACACACATTCACAAATTTCAGATTTTTCTTATTCTTTTTACTCTCTTCTCTCTCAAAACTATCATCTTCCTTCATACATTTTGCAGATTTTTCTTCCACTTTAGAGCTCTAATGAGCTCTTCTCTTTTATCACTGTCGGAGCTCCGACGAGGTCTTCTCCGGTGATGTTCCACGACACGGCCAACAACTGCTCTTAGCCTTTTCTCCATTCTCATCTTCTTCATCTCCGGCAAGAACTGTCGGATCTCCGACGCTCCACACCTCCACCACGCGTCTGATCTTCTTTCCCTTTCCCTCTCCCCCTGTTATGTTTGTTACGCCAAAAATGGCCAGATCTGGCCGGAATCGCCATGTACCAGGCGTTGCTCCGGCAAAAGCCATTGAAGCAACGCCATGACTCGGCCACCACTGTTGGTCTTATTATTTCTAGCCATCGGAATTCGCTGCTTCACTGACCCATGAAATCTGATTGTTCTTTTCTCTTGAAATTATTTTAGTTGTGTTATAGCTATCTCTATTTGCTGCTAACGTTTTGTGTGGGTTTGAGTTTCTCCAGCGAATTACTTGGTTATTTCTCTACTGATGCTCTGTAGTTCGGATTTTTGCTGCCTCGTTGGACTATTTTCTGGGTGATTATAACTTTTCCAGTGATAATTTGTTGTTTGTTCGAATTCACCACTGTTTGCTGTGAATTTTGGATTATTATGCCCTTATACTACTTTCTACATTTTTATACACTGATAACGAACAGATACTACACACATGGCCAATGAAAAAACTCCGTCGATTTTTGAGGCCTCCACAATAAAAAAAAAAGAAAGGTACATATAGACATACGTAATGGAAAAAATAAATTTAGGGCGATGACGAAATCTTAATATTACAAAGACGAAATAAAAAGTTTTATGATCCGTATCTTGGCGAGGTGATCTCGGGTGGCCAATCGATGTTTCGCAGCCATGGCGTATTTAAAACTTAGTACAACTACATATCTGAGCCCATACTATAATAAAATTCTATTTTTCTTATATTTACATACATATATATATTTCTTTAACTTATTTTGGTAAATATTTATTTGTTATTGAATTTTTTACCAAGTGTTTATACAGGTACGTGAAGATACTTCCGAAGATGACAATTAAAAGGGGTTTGAAAATCTCTCCAAAATTTATTTCTTTTATTTATATTCTTGTAATTCTTGTAATTGTACAAAAGATAAAGTATAGTGAAAACTTTATTTTCGGGGCTTTGAGGGGTGTCTTTATTTACTTATTCATTATTATGTGCATAGGCAAAACTTAGACCGTAAATACTTTACAAATAAATCAGTTCAACTTAGGTAATTAGTTCACATTTTTACTTCCCGCAGATATTAGGCCGTCTTTTCTTTTTCAAACCGTTCTTTTAATCATTTTTACTTAAACTTTGCAAACGATTCTTTATATATTATTTTAAAAATTAATATTCTTTTCTCATTCTTAAACGCATTTTTTCTTGCAGAAGTGAAATAGTATTTACATAGTAAAAAACGCAAGTCAATTGATGTAATTATTGTATAATTTTTTCAATACATTTCTTTACATTATACATATTTTTTTACATTCTTTACTCAATGTACTTAGACATATATTACTTACACATTTTTCTTATATATATATATATATATTTCGTAATAGTATCGATTTATATTAACATATTTACATACTTTTCATATTAACAATATACATTCTTTTACACTCTTTTGTATACTTTCTTACATATAAATTTTCATACTTACTAAATTTTCTCGTACATATAAAAATATATTTTTCATACTCTTATGTGCATATTTTAAAACTATTCTTTGCATTTGTATATACATATTTTTTACTGTTCATATTTATACTTTTCAAAAAATATTTTTTTTACCACCTCTCTCTTTAAAAATTAAGTTTAGCCGGGTACCACATTTGTGAATTTCGAAGGATGCCTAACACCTTCCCTTCGAAATAACTTGAACCTTTACCTAGAATCTCAAATGGTTTTCGCAGATTAAAATGTGAGTCATACATGTCAATAATCAAAAATAGGTTTTCTTATTTTCCTTAAAAATTAGGTGGTGACTCTGTACATAATTAAATTCTTTCAGAGTCCATAAGTTGTGCTTTATCTAACCTTGGTAAAAATAGGGCATGACAACAATAATTACAGAAGTTCAATAAATCATCCTTTTTGCCTATCCAGGACCCACCCTGGATCCCTTCTAAACAACACCTAAGTGTTAAACATACAATCCAGCCTAATCCAAGACCAACTACACAGATATAACAGGATCCCTGGTTACTCAAGGACCACCAATGAATATCACAATTCAATAAAATAGCCCAGTCCACTCACAGAACCAATAAAAGTCAATGCAATGCAATAATATCAATGCAATGATGCAGTAAAATAAACCCGCATCAGGCGTGGTACCCGAGCCAACTGTTAGTATTGTGTACCAGGCGTGGTACGCGAACCAATTATTTGTTATACCCGTACTAGGCGTGGTACCCGAGCCAACCGTTAGTATACCCGTACCAGGCGTGGTACCCGAACCAACCGTTAGTATACCTGTACCAGGCGTGGTGCCCGAGCCAACCGAATATCAACAATCCATAGTCAAAATAATGAACAAACAACTTGTAAACCAACAAGCAACACACAGTTCAATCGACAGATTGTAAAACAGGACCCTTAGACATTCTACACAATTTCTCTAAGCCATGCAATTCATACAAACACTTAGATAAGAGCATACAATATACAACATTCACAGGAATCATAAGCCATCACTTACCTCTAAATAATCCAAGCTCTACTCAACTCGAGCTTTCTCGTGTTCCGGATTCCTTTCTCGTTCTTGGTCTAAAACAACATACAAGTACTTAAATTAACAAACAAGGTCTATGTATTATCCGGATTACACCAAATCCCAAACCCCAGACCAACCATGATCAGCCTACCCTTTTTCCCAGCTTCCTGCCATTAATTTCCCTAGTTTTATCATTTTCACAGATAAAAATAGAGAATTTAGCAATACGTGATCATAAAACCTTACTTTTAAAAATACCCAAGAACCTTCATGCCTAGAATCCCCCTTCTTTCCCAGATTCTACCATCCCTAGGTTATTCCAACCTTTCCCCCAAGTTCCCTCCTAGAAATTCTACCGCGTAGGAAAAGTAGTACGAAGATTGGGGAGTAGAAACCTTACCTTAGGGAAAACAAACAATGGAAAATGGAGGAAAATCACCTGGAATCGCCTTGCCCTTCTCCCAAAATGAAATTGTGAAAACTGAACATTTTGGGAAATGTTTCTGCATTAAATCCCATCACGCTTTGCTATAGCGGTCCACTCCGCTATAGCAGTACCTCCGTAGCGGAGTCGTCCGCTATGGTGGAGGCTGACCGACGTTGACTTCCGCTGTAATGATAATGTCTCCGCTACAATGGAGGTTGATATAGCGGTTGACACGGGACAGAAAGTCATAAAGCCTCCAAAATTAGTTTATTTTATAACACACTTATTTTCCCGACGTCCCAAAATAACCCCTTCACGTCAACCTCGATTCCGAGAGTTTTACTTACCCGAATTCGATTCTGAGAAGTCCTCCGGACTCCTTTATGTGTTGGCTACGAGGAAAACTAGCTCAACACAAGACATCCAACCCAATCCTTACCCGGATTTCCCTAGACCATACCTCGCCCCTAAGCCGGTCGAGACTAGCCTAGCTCAGAATTTCAAATCCCCAAATCCAGAGTTTTCTAACTCTAAAACTTGGCATGATTGGACTACCCGTAACGACAGACCCGATCGTTACCCCGGCCTCAAGTTGATTTTCGAAAATACTGATGCACCCTAAAGCTGGTCAAACAAATCATCAATGCGGGGTAGAGGGTACTTATTATGGATGGTTACCTTGTTCAAATGTCAGTAATTCTTTTTCAGTTATTGCATAATTCAATTGAGCTTCATTTAATATCCTACTGGCATAGTAAATGGGACAAAATTTTTTATCCTTTCTCTGGCCTAAAACAACTCCCACATCAGCATCACTAGCATCACACGTGACTTCAAAAGGTTGATTCCAATCAGGAGATACAACTACAGGTGCAGTTGATAATTTTTCTTTAAGAGTTTCAAATGCCTTCAAACAATCACCTGAAAAATTAAACTTAGTATCTTTCATTAAGAGGTTAGTTAGAGTTTTGAAATTTTTGAATTTCATTTTTATGAACCTTCTGTAAAAACCTGCATGACCAAGAAAACTTCTCATGCCTTTAATGGTTGTGGGAAGGGGTAATCATGCTATGATATCAATTTTAGCTTTATCAACTTCTATTCCTTTAGCAGTAATTTTATGTCCTAAAATAATTTCCTCTGTCACCATAAAATGATATTTTTCCCAATTAAGAATTAAGTTGGTCTCTTCATATCTTTTAAGAACTAGAGTTAAGTGGTGAATACAATCTTCAAATGTCATGCCAAAGAGTGTGAAATCATCCATAAAAATTTGAAAAAACTTTTCAGTAATGTCAGAAAAAATTTCTGACATACAACGCTGAAATATAGCAGGGGCGTTGCATAAATCGAATGGCATTCTCCTGTATGCATATGTACCATGAGGACACGTGAAAGTTGTCTTATCCTGATCTTCAAGTGCAATGGATATCTGATTATAACCTGAATAGCCATCAAGAAAACAGTAAAAACCATATCCTGCAATACTTTCTAATATTTGATCAATAAAAGGTAAAGGAAAATGATCTTTTCTGGTGGCATCATTGAGACATCTGTAATCGATACAGACTCTCCATTCTGTAACTGTTCTTGTTGGTATGAGTTCATTATTTTCATTTTTTATAACTGTCATACCTCCCTTTTTTGGTACTACCTGAACATGACTTATCCAAGGGCTGTCAGAGATAGGATAGATGATACCTGCTGCTAGAAGTTTTATTATTTCATTTTTCACCACTTCTTGCATTGCAGGATTTAATCTCCTTTGAGGCTGAATTATTGGTTTGAAGCTGTCCTCTATGAGAATTCTGTGCGTGTAAATTACTGGATTAATTCCTTTGATATCTGCTACAGTCCATCCCAAAGCTCCTTTGTGTGCACGTAGTACTGCAATCAGTCTGTATTCTTGTTCTGTAGTTAGAGAAGATGAAATAATTATTGAAAATAATTCTTTCTCAAGATAAACATATTTTAAATGAGATGGAAGAATTTTGAGTTCAATTTTTGATTGAACTTTTTCTAGTTGCATCTCTTCATTCTCAAAATCTTTTTCCAATAATCCAGCTTCTCTTTTTATGATGGGATCATCATCTTATGTGATGCCTGATGTGGCCAAACATCTTTTCATTGGATCTAAAATTAACTGATCATTTTTGAATTAATCTGTAAGATCACTAATTATGTCAATTGAAAAGCATGAAGATGATTTCTCATCTTTTGAAAATCTTAGTATCTTCTGCATATCAAAAATGACTCTTTGTTCATCTACTCTAAGAATTAGTTGTCCTTGATGGACATCTATGATTGCTCTACCTGTAGCAAGAAATGATCTACCCAAAATTTTGGTTCATCAGGACACTCCTTCATTTCAAGTACTATGAAATCTACGAGAAAAATAAATTTATCTACTTTTACAAGCACATTTTCAACTATATCCCTTAAGTTTCTTAGTACTTTGATCTGCAAATTGAAGAGAAACACTTGTGTCTTTTATTTCACCAAGATTTAATTTTCTAAAAATAGAAAATGGCATTAAATTTATTGAAGCACCAGAATCACAATGTGCCCTTTCAAAATATACGCCTCCTAAAGTGCATAGAATTGTAAAACTGCTTGGATCACCGAGTTTTTGTGGTAGCTTATTTTGAAGTATAGCACTGCATTTCTCAATAAGCATCACCACAGAAACTTCTTTCAATCTCCTTTTGCTTGACAAAATTTCTTTTAAAAATTTAGCATATGAAGGCATTTGCAGTAGAGCATCAGTAAAAGGAATATTAATATGAATTTGTTTTAAAAAATCCAGAAATTTTGTAAATTGACCATCAAGCTTTTCTCTTTTTAATTTTTGTGGAAAAGAAATTGTCACAGAAAGAGGAGTAATTTTTTCACTATTTTTTTTTCTTTTTTAAATCTTTTTTTTCTACTAATTGTTCATTGGGTGTTTCAACATTCTTACCCTTGTTCGCCTGTTGTTCTGACTGATTTTTTTCTTGTCTATCTGCATAAGGTTCATCAAGTTTCTTACCTGACCGTAAGGCGATGACCTTAAGGTGCTCTTTTGAATTTTTCTCTGTATTACTTGGTAAGGGACCTTGAATCCGTTCTGACACAAGAGTTTCCAGTTGACTCAACTGAATTTCTAAATTTTTTAGAGCAAAATTTTGATTTTTCATTTTTTCATCAGTAGCCTTAATATACTTGTACAAAAGGTCATCAAGACTTGGATGAACTTGTTGAGGCTTTTGCTGATATGAAGTTATTTACTGATAAGATCTGAAATTCGATTATCCACGATTTTGATTCAAAAAATCAGGTGAATTCTGTACATGTTGCTTTTGAAAACTATGAGAGTTTTCAGCACTATTTGGATTGCTCCATTGAAATCCTGAATGCTTATGTGCCATTGGACTTCCAAAAGGATATGGTTTTTATCCGATAACATTGACATGTTCATCATTTTGATTGATCGCTTAACATTCGTGATTCAAATAATTTTCTCCACACATGTCACAAGCTTTAGACTGACTTGGTTGTGTGTTTAACTGAAAAGATTCAAATTTTTGTGTCAAAAAAGTAATTTATTGCGTTAATGTATTCAAAGCATCTGCTTGATTTACATTAACAATTTTTTTAATGATCACACGATCAGAAGGCCATTGAATAGCATTTTCAGAAATTTCATTCAATAAATGCAATGCTTCTTCAGTTGTCTTTCCCATTATAGAACCTCCTGCAACTGCATCTATCACATTTCTAGATGAAGGTTTTAGATCATGATAAAAAATATATAATTGCATATGCTCGAAATTGTCATGATGTGAATATTTTCTTAGCATTGCTTTTAATCTCTTCCAAGTTTGATAAACTGATTCAGTATCAGTCTGCAAGAAATTAGATATTTCCTGTCTTAATTTTATTGTTTTAGCTGAACAAAAATATTTGTTTAAAAATTTCTGAGTCATTTGGTCTCATGTGGTAATAGACCCTTGAGGCAAACTTTACAATCAAGTTTTGACATCTCCTTTTAAAGAGAAAGGAAATAACCTCAACTTTGTTGCTTCAGGAGGCACTTCAATATATTCAACAAGTTCTAGAAAATTAATTAAATGACTATATGGATCTTCACTTGGATCACCAGTGAAGATACAAGATTGTTGAATTGTTTGAATTAGGCCTGTCCTAATTTCAAAATTGTTGGCTGTCACTGAGAATTTTCTGACACTAAATTCATAATTAAAGCGATCTGATCTAGCATAATTCCTTAAAATTCTGTTTGCTGATCTTGGCGCCACTTCATCAAACTGATCTTCTACACAGACTGGTGGTGAAATATTCGGTGGATTAATGTCATCTCTTAATTGGTACTCCATTTTATCACTAGCTATGCTTTGAGAAATTATTTGTTCTTTCCTGTGAAATCGTAAAGATCTTTCAATTTCAGGATCGTAATTGACCAACTTCTTTGTAGAAGAGCGGGTCATAAACTATCTGAAATTATGTAAGTAAAATAATTTAAAGTTAAATCAATAAGTAATATAAGTTAACTATTAATTAAAATAATAGATACAATATAATATTATTATATATAAAGGGAGTGGGATCAAATAATAATATAATAATAAAGAAAAACTATAAAATATTAAAAAGTACTTGCAATAAAAAGAAAAGAAAAATTATAATACTATTAGTACCAACAACAACAATAATAATAATAACATAATAATAATAATAATATTATTATTATATGTAAAGGGAGTGGGATCAAGTAATAATATAATAATAATAAAATTTATAAAATATTAAAAAGTACTTGCAATAAAAAGAAAAGAAAAATGATAATACTATTAGTACCAATAGTAATAATAATACATAATAATAATTAATAATAATAATTTTCAAATTAGTAATAAAATATTTAATCTGAAGTAGATCTGTGCCAATCCCCGGCAACGGCGCCAAAAATTTGACGAGGCCAATATGTATATGATTTTCTGCTCGTACTCTGTCAAATTCTAGTATAGTTTATAATACCGTCCCAGAGAGATTGGATGATCTATGCTACAGATTTGTAATATCTTGACTACTATTTGAGAGAATCAAATTGATGAAATGAAAGTTATTTTTATAGAATACTTAAATTTAAAACAAATCACTTTTAGAAAGATTTATAAAAAAGAGTTGAGAATCATTGAATTCACTTGATATTATTATTACAATAAAATCTCAGTCTCCACAATTATTTTTCTAAAGAATAATTGCTTATTGCTAATACAATTATTTTTTGCTCACTAAGAAATAAATAATTAAAATAACACTCCTTGAGGTTATGTCAATTAATTGATTACTCATAGTGACTGTTAAATCAAAATATTTCTCTTGCCTGAATTGTGCCAAAAGGATAAAAGACTTCTTGCGATTAGTCTTTAAATTGATAAACTTATTTGAATCAATTCCTCCGCGAGAATTAGAACTGAAAGAAATAATATAAAGACCCCTTAAATCGTTAAACTTATTTGAATCAACCCCTCCGTGAGAATTAGGATTGTAAGAAATAAAATTCAAAGATTTGAAATAATAGATAACTAAAAATTACTTTCACTCTACTATTTTACTCATTAGTTATTATATATTAATTTTGCTCCGTGAGAATTACAAAATTAATATAAAAATAACTTAGAGGTAAAATATATAGACGTGATAATAATGATTAATTGAAAGCTATCACCCTTGCACAATTTAAAATATCACGCCTGCACAGTTTAATATAAATAACATATTTCAGACCAAAATATTTAAAAACTGAGATAGTATTATAAAAATATATCAAGCTTCATCAACTATCCCAACAAAAAGAGATTACTCCATTATGGAGCAAGAAAAACTAAATAAAACAAGAAGTACTTTACTACAAGAAAAAGACTAAGGAAAGAGATTAAGATTAACTCTTCTCTTATACTTAGAAAACTAAAAAGAAACTTGAAATACTAAATGGATGATAGTTGGATGATTTCCTTCTACAAACACATGCCTATTTATAGAAAAGTTCTAGTGAGGGCCTTGGTGAGAATTTGAAAGATAATATCAATATATCATGAGGCCTTGATGAGAATTTGACATGGTAAATTATCATTAAATCTTGGTGAGATTTTGACATAACAATTATCATGAAATTTTTGGTGAGAAATCAAAAGCCTTAAAATTTCATGATTTTATCTTCCTTGTCTTTGTGTGGTCTTTGATGAATTTGTAGCGGATATATCTTTCTTCCTTGATTTATATCTTCTTTCTTTCTTTATTCTTATTCCCCGTGTATTCTTCTTCCTGCAAGATTTGTTAGAAAATATAAGAGAATTGAATATATTTATTCATGCTTTTATTGAAAATTAGTAATTTTATATATTAAAATACATGAATAATTTATATTTATCAAACATTAACATTATTCTGAGTGTTCGTATTACAGAATATAAAAGAATCATTAGCGAAAAATAAATGATTAATAGTAGGTCCATTTTTGACCAAGCTTAACCCTTGTATATACCCAATTACTTTCGCCTGATTTAAAATTCTAGAAAGCCCTTCAGCGCATATTAGAAACAAATATTAATGTTAAGCTTGGTAGTAGGAGTCACTTCCCCCGCTATCTTCCCATTAATATTAAATCTATACCTCGAGGTAGTAACACATTGCATAATCCAATTAACAAAAGTATCATGAAAATCCATTATGATCAGTAGTTTTTGAATATAAAACTACTCCACTCGATCGTAAGCCTTGGCCATATTTAGCTTCAGAGTCATATACTTCTCCTTACCTTATTTTTATTCTTCAGCATGTGAATAAATTCATGAGATCGAACAACATTATCCACAATTTATCTTTTTCCAATAAAAGCAGATTGATTAGGAGAGATAATAGTAGGTAGGTAATCCTTAAGCCTGACAGGTATAATCTTAGCAACAATTTTATAAATCATAAAGCATAAGATAATGGGTCTATATTGACTAATGTCACTGGAATTTTTCACTTTCGGTATCAATGTAATATGAGTTTGATTCCAGGAGGGTATCAAGTAACCTGAATTAAAAAAACTTTTTACCGCTTCATAGATATCACTTGATAAAATATTCGAGTACTTTTGAAAGAAAAATGGAGTCATACCATCAATTTCAGGAGCTTTTAATGGGTGCATATCAAAAATGGCTTTCATAATTTCATCATTAGTGACATCTCTAATAAGTCTATCGTTAACAGAGTTATCAACTAAGGGATGAATTAAATTCAAAATGGGTTCGAAGTTGGAGGGTCGAGAGGTAATGCATAGGTTCTTATAGTATCTTTCTATTTCGGTCACAATCTCTTTATGCTCAGATACCCAATGACCATCTTCTACTTGCAAACCTTTAATTCTATTGCACTTACGCCTCTGGACAGTTTTCATATGAAAGAAAGAGGTATTTTTATCGCCTTTCTTAAACCACAATGCTCTAGACTTTTGCTTCCAGTAGGCTTCTTCCTCCTTGTAAGCCTGCCCTAGTTCTCTTCGAAGGAGCTTCAACTTATTAATATCAAAGATTTTGGGGTCGTTTCTAAGCTCCTCAATTCTATCCTTAATTCCTTGGATCTTTTTCTTAGAATTTTCCTTACCCCCTTAAGCCAAGATAGTAACGCAAACCTACATTTTTTTAGTTTAAAGCTCACCTTAGCTTGCTCGCAGCCTCCTAAAGTCCTATTCCAAGTTCGCGAAATAGTCATATTCACTTCTTCCTTCTCACTCCATCTTTTATCAAAATAAAATCTTTTTTTCTTTTTAATAGGGCTAGGTTCAGAATTTAGGAGCAAAGCAGAATGGTCAGAGGCTTCAGATTCTAGGTGAATGGCATTATCTTGGCTAAATTTAAGTCTCCATCTCGGGAAACTTATAACTCTATCTAGTCTTTCTTGAATTATACTATCATTTTCTCTAAAGCACCACCAAGTCCACGATTTACCATTAAAGCCTAAGTCTATAGCTCCGACCTCCCATAAGAAATTGTTAAAATCTCTAGAGGAATAATTCTCTCTAACTCTACCTCCTGATTTTTCGGAATTATCTCTTATATCGTTAAAATCACCAGCCATAACCCATAGAGAACCCCAACTATTCGATTTCACGATAAGTTTTTGCAGTTGATTTTTACGAGTACTTTTATCTGTTCTTAGATAAACGAACACATACCAATATTTACAATCAGTTACTATATCATATATATAAATCTCAATATAAAAGGATGTTCAAAGATATTGACATACCTGAATATCATCGTTCCAAAATAAACAGAGTCCTCCCGCTAGTCCCATTGGATCCACAGTGATGATATGAGTCATACTTAGTTGTCTCTGGACTCTCCGTACCATTCTATCTTGATTCTTTGTTTCACTTAAAAATATCATGCTCGGGGAGGGAAGACGTAATGTCTCCTTCAAAAAGGAAACTGTCAAGGACCCCCAGGCCTTGACAGTTCCACACCATAGCCTTCATCGAGAAGGAGGGAGCCATTTAGGGATGGCCTCCCGTTCCACCGCTTTTTTCATCTTTTTTGTGTCTATAGCAGCCGTTAAACTATTCCCCCCTTTCCATTTATTTTTCACATTTTCGTTACACTGATCAGTGACTACAATGTCAATCAAATTATCATGTGAAATCACTTTTTTCTTATTTTTCTTTTCAGCAGTAGCTTCATCTCTAGCTAATCTTTTTCATTTCTTTTACTTTCCAGTAACCTTCACTTTTTTATCCCTTTAAGCATCATAATTATCATGTTCACCATTGTTTTCCTCAACTGGTACATTAACTAGAGTTGAAATGACATTAGGACTATTTTCCTTGATTGAACATACCTGCATAGTTGGTGTTTCCTTCTTGGATATTTGCCGATGTTTCTCCTCTGTCTTCCCCAAATGGATTGGCGCAATTTTTCCTTGCGCAACTTTTTGAAAATATTCCTCGAATGCTCCTTCGTCAATGGTGTCCCCGAAGCCCATCTTTGATAGTATGTATAGTTCTCTTTCTCCCCTTCCGCCAATTGTATCGCCAACGATCGGTTCTTCTTCCTCGCTGCCTTGTTGCCTTTTCATCGTCACCTCATCTGATTGTATTGGTAAATCTACTGCCATAGTATCATCAGCTTGCTTTGTCCTTGCATTTTTATCGAGCCTTTCTATCATTTGCTCGCCACTGATCAGCCGGCTTTCACCAGCACTTTATTTTTGATTTGTTTCATTTGCCTCGTCAATTATTATAGACGATTTGCCTTTTGGCTCTTGGACCGCCAGATTATGCACCACATTAATCATAGGCATGGACATTCAGAAGGTATTTTATCGAGCAACTATGGAGTGCCAAACAACACTTTGTTCATACTGTCTCTGTTCTTAAAGATGAACTGGAAGAAGTTCTTCTCCACCTTTATGATCTTCATTCCGACTGGATATCCCCACACTCTTGGCATTGTTCTCTTCAACCTTTGCAAATTAACTTCTTTGTCTGCTATTATTTTGCCAAGAATGCTTACTTCACAGTCTTGTAGACTCGTTCTAATATCTGGATGGTCGAGCTCTATCGTATCTTTTTCTTCTTCGGTTAAAATAAAATTTTGTAGACGGTCTTTAATTTTTAGTGGTGTAGGAAAGGCTAGAATTAGTTGTACGTGAGTAGATGTTTAAGGGATGTGAAAGTTATCTTCATATTTGGTGGTTATCTTCGAGAAATTTAAATCCCCACTAGGAGAAAAATACTCTCACTTAGAAAGAATTTATGCTTCATCACTCAATTTCCACTAACTAGATACTCCATCGATTTCATTTTACTTTGCTCCTCTTGATTTGATATATCCTTTAAGAAAATTTTAATTAAATATATATATTTTACTAAACTAACTTTATTAATGATGTTTTGAAACTCTAAATTTGACTACTATTATTTTATTATTATGAAATATTAAACTAAAAACAAGAATAGAGAGGGAGAAAAGAGATCTTATTATTCATCAATTGAGAGATTTTGGGATGAATTACAATGAAGGTAAACCCCTATTTATAGGGGAAAACTAACTTGGTTCCAAAGTTAGGGTTCCTAACTTTTCTCTTAAGAAATATAAATATGGACATTCACCATAATAATAATTCTTTATAACATTTATGTAATTATTTAATACTAAGAATAAAAAGGACAAAATATAATAAAATTCTCTTGATTTCATAAATTGAACAAGTAAATTAAAAAAATTATTTTTTTAATATGGGGGCAAGTAAATTAAAATGGAGGAAGTACAATTAAAGATAACTTAAGCATCTGGACCCCATTTCGGTCCACATGCATTAAATTTGAGAAGATTTTAGAAAGGATCAATAATTTCAAATGAATGTTGACTCTAAGCGGGTGTTTGGATTAGTTTTTGCTTTTTAGCTTACTAGTTTTAGTGTACGCGCAAAGCGTGTACCATATTTAATAACAAACACTATAAAAAAAATTAAAATTAATTTTGAACATCATCATTACTTTGTTGCTAAATTGCTCATATCTAAGAATTTCTCTATTTTTATTTTATTAAAATAATTAAATTATATAAATTAATTAATAATCCAACAACTATATAACCGTGCATCACACAAAATGAAACATATACAAAGGCTTCATATAATGTAACGCAAAATCCCATTAACATGAAATAGATAAAGCTACAAATCTAATACCTTATTAACTTTCACTTTGTTGGCTTAATTTAATTTCATACCTTTTAATCCTCTTCCCTTTACCCTTATGTATATATTTTTTTTTAAAAATCAAGAGAAAAAATACTACTTTTATTTCATTCAAAAAAAAAAAAAAAAAAGCAGCCTAGCCAACTTGTTGCTCTTGAACTTATTGGGAGTGTCCACAAACTGTATCAATGAATGGAAACTGTAAATTCTGAATCATATTTCATTCAAAAAAAAAAAAAAAAGTCTTACCAATTTCTTACTCTTGGACTCATGTGGAGTGTCCACAAATTTTATCAACTGATAAAAATTATAAATTTTAAATCTTAAATCTTAAATTCTATATTCTAAACTCCTAATTGGGATTGAGGATTAATATTAGTTTAATTTAAAGCTTATAAATGTCGAATCTGTTTCATATTCACAGCAGATAGCATAATATAGATAATATAAGCGTCACATACAGTGTAAAAGACAAAGAACGACATAAAATCATTAACTTTAGCCAGAAATACTTACGGAAGGGCAAGCACCCTGACCACAATATAGGATTTTTTTTTGGTTACTTCATTCAGCGGCGATATGCTTGTTTCATCTAATTTTTTCGATCGAAAATTTTCAACTGAAAGAGAAAACATAAAAAATTATCAAAAGCGGATAATTCATTGTCAATTGTTAATTATGTATAATTCATATATAACCTTTAAAACAATTAACTAAAAGAAATAAGGAAAGACAAAAAAATGGTAATAAAATGCAAGAAGAAGACTTGAATCAAAATCAAAATAAGAAGAAAATATAGAAGTAAAAAAAATGTATGTTTTATGTTTCTTGTAAAATTTAACCCAAAATATTACTTAAATAGGACTGGAGAATTATCTTTTTTATATAAGGTAAAATTCTAACTGATTTAAAATTGTTAAATACTATAATTTCTTAATATTTGATTTAATAAAGAAAATGTATGTTATTATATTGATACAATGATTGAATTCAATATTTTTTGAATAAATATGATGAATTTAATTGAATTAGTTATATAGTATTTATACGTATTAAAATACAAATATGTTAGGTGGAATATATTGATAGCCCCTTAATTGATGAATTCTAAATCCATTTTACTTTTTCTTTTAAAATCCAAAACGACAATGTTAGGTTAAATTTTTAATATCATTCTTCTATTTTTTTCATTATTTTTATACATGATAATAATACATTAATTCTTGAATTCTAAAACTAATTTTATTGAATAGCATACGTACTTACTTTTTAAAATTGTTGGATCTTAACCTGTAAGCGTAAGGAATGAAATACTTGAGTTATTTTGAGAAGGCAACACCACACCACTTACTTGGGAAGATCGTCGAGGAGTTGTACATAATGGAATATCCTAATATACATATTTAAGTTAGCAAATAGTCATTTAAAAGAAAGAGTATGAAAAAATATGATTTACCTTTACAATATCTATATTTTCTGATGTGTTACAGATAAATGGTGTTTTATTTGGACCAAATTCGTTTTTGACTTATCATCCAAAGAATCTTTGAATCCTGAACATATAAAAAATTAATCTACCCAATATAATTTTTCAATGAAAGGTGTTACATATTTAAGATACAATCTATATTTTAGATATAAGCTATCATGGAAACATGAACTAACTTCATACTACAATAACTAACTTCACAAAGTCAATTTTTTCTGTAATGGCTTTAAATTTTCTGTTAGCTTAGGTATATATTCTCGTACTTGGTTAACTAATCCTAAAAAGGATTGTAGTTTTTTTTTCGTGTCAAGCTTTTCGTCTAATCCAATTATTTTTTGTACTATATGTGTTTGTATTTTTATCCCGTTTTTATCTATTTGTATTCCTAAAAATTCTATTTGATTCTTCATTATTTCTGCTTTCTTTTTGCTTAGACTAATTTCTGAGATTTCTATGATATGTATGAATTTTTCTAATAATTTTATATGTTCTTCTTGTGTTCTAGAGTATAGTAATATATCGTCTATATAGACTATGCAATTTTTTAGCTGGTTAAAGTAGTTATCCATAAAGTGTTGGTATTTACTTGGTGCATTTTTATATCCAAACGGCAATACGTTTCATTCATAGAATCCTTGAGGTACTGTAAAAGCTGTTAATTTTTTAGATGCATCTTCTAGTTTTAGGTGGTAAAATCCTGATTTACAGTCAAATTTACTAAAATAATTATATCCTTGTATTTGTCTTATTTTTAATATTTTATTTGGTATTGGATAGTTATATGTTTTGATTTTTGCATTTAAATTTCTATAGTCTATGACCATCCTACTTTTTCCTCTTTTTTGTTCACTATGTTTTTGTTGACTTATCATCCAAAGAATCTTTGAATCCTGAACATATAAAAATTAATCTACCCAATATAATTTTTCAATGAAAGGTGTTACATATTTAAGATACAATCTATATTTTAGATATAACCTATCATGAAAACATGAACTAACTTCATACTACAATAACTAACTTCACAAAGTCAATTTTTTTTATTTAAACAGAGAAAAAAAGAGGGAAAGAGATAAACCTTTGATTTTTTCCTTTATTTCAGTTGACGGCGACATGCTTGTTTTGTCCAATTTTTCAATTAGAAATTTTCAACTGAAAGAGAAACATGAAAAATTATTAAAAAGTGTGAATCCATGGTCAATTGTTGATTATGTATAGTTGATGTATAATCTTTAAGGCTATTGACTAAAAGAAATAATGAAAAGCAGAAAGAATGATGATAATGATTGCAAGAAGTTAACTTCAATCAAAATTAAAATCAAAATAAGAAGAAAAGTAGAAGTAAAAAGCTGGGTATGTTTATGTAAAATTTGATCAAAATATTACTTAAATAGAATTGTAAAAATTCCTTTTTTTATATAAGGTAAATTTCTAATTTATTTATAAATGTTAAATATTAGTATTTACCAACAAATTAAGGACTTCTAAACCTAAAAGGCAGGAGTCTTTATTTGTAATTTTCCTATTTTTTTATTTACTAAATTATTAATAAGACTGAAAACATCAATTGGTTATAATTATAAACGGAATCTTTCGACTAATTTTCCTTTTTTCTAACTACAGTAATAAAACTATGAAAAATTGATTGGTTATAATATAATTAAATGCCATTTTTATATATATAAAAAAGAAGTGAAAAGACAATTTAATCTATTGCGAAGTCTTTTAATGAAGGGCAAAAAGTTCAAATCACATTATAAGGTGCTCGTCAGATAATAATTAACATTAAAATAAATATAATATTTATTTAAATAATGAAATAAATATTATTAACTTCTGAAGATGTTGGAGGCACTGATCATGTACTAAGAAAATGCTTGCCGATCATACTTTTCTGGTATATATCTCAATGTACAAATAGAGATAATTATTTTCTAAAAAGTGACAGAAATGCAGTTGACATACCCTTAAAACTATGTATCCTTGATTTTTGTGAAACTGATATTTTGCTACTCACAATTAACATATAGACTAAAGTTGTTCATCACTCTCTCGCTCTTTTTTTAAGACCCTTTCAATTTTCTTTCTAGTAATGGTTTCTTCGTAAGAACACTGAATCCCATCTTTGCAGAGCAGCTCTCCCCAGCCCACATCATAATATGAAACCTGAATCTCCTTTTATCGAGCACTATTTTCTTGAGATAGAAAGGTGTTCTGACTTGGTGATTTTTATTGTTCACTTCGTTGATGGCCTACATTTGTCCAAATCCAGTGTTTAATGTATGGATTTCATGTGCACCTTTGATATTCAAGCAACAATACTTACTCTGTAATACAAATTAGTAGCAAATATATCCCCTGTATTCAAAATTAAGTATTTGATACTAAATATTTATGGGTTACACATCTAGGTGTTATTTCTTTAGGAGTTAGAGAGACATACACTAATATTATTTAAATCAAATAATAAATGAAAATATCAAACATACATATAAGAAACTCAATCTCCTAAACAGTTTTAAGCCTATACGTGTCATCTAAGCTGGCTGAAAAACATCCGACACATCTTAATAATAACCAGATACCTTGCATGGTGAACATGTGCCAAAAACCTTCATTCCAAGTAGAGAATGAAACCTTTTTAGCAACAAAACCTGTCACCTATTTAAGCACTTCTTTGAGAAGTTCAAGTCCAAGATCTAAAGCATGTTTTGATTTCAGCGTATTATCAATACACTAATAGTTTGGTAGAGTGTATTAGAAAATCTAATGTATGCATTAGCTTTGTCTATTATTAATACCTTGTTTGGTATACTTTTTCAACATAATTAGTTATACACTCTATTGTGTATTGAGCTATGTATTATTAATACCATGAATTTCCATGTATTAGTAATGCAATGGGTTTTAATACATGCATTAGAATGGCTAAAGACACAATTATCCCTCAAAACCTTTTCCACATCATTTCTATCATATTTGTGGAGGGTATATTTGTAAATAACTTTTTTTCCTTAGAAATTATGCAATGCATGCTATTTTTAGTACACTAAACCAAACGCTGCATAAGAAAAATGTCAGCATAACTAATGCAAACATAACTAATATCAGCATTACTAATACAAGCATACTAATACACAATATTCTACACTATTCTTATACACTCTACGAAACGACCCCTAACAGAAACTTGACAACATTTTCCTTAATAATATCTAAACTTAGAAACTAATTTCAAAACAAATTAAGAAGAAAACCCATAAAAATAATAAAGTAATAATTATAATGATGCTTAATCGTTAAACTTCAGGAAACTTCTCCAATATTCTGATTACAGATGCATAAATTACCTGATGTGCTTCAGTGTGTTATCAACACCATAATAGAAATTTAATAACATGTTACTTAACAATTAAAAATATAAACTTGAATAAACTTAAAGAATCAGAAACCGGCAGCCGGTTGTACCTGGAGAGTCCCACAAAGTGAAGTTTGAGGAGAATAGACTATATCAAAAATTTTACCTTTATCTCAGGGTATTTTTGAGTACCTTTCGACGCACGAAAAAAAGTCTAAAGCAGTCCAGAAAAAATAATGAAAGTACAAGAAATAACGCCATGATAAAAAAAATAATAAATAGTAACAAAATAAAAACTATAACAAAATAATACGATAATTGAGATACCAGAACAATACAATTAAATGTGTCCTTTACACGAAAATCTCTCAAAGCCCGATCGAACATTCATCTACCATTTGTAATAAGCAGAAAAAACCAACAGATAGCAACAGAACAGAAACTACAACAAAATAATACGACAATCGAGATATCTGAACAATATAATTAAATCTAACCTTTACACAAAAACTTTTTAAAGCTTGATCGAACATTTATCTACCACCTGTATTAAGCAGAAAAATAAGACAAAAATTACAACAAAATAATACGATAATCGAGATATCATAACACTATGATTAAACTTAACTTTACACAAAAAATTCTGAAAGCTCGACTGAATTTCTTCATCTACCACCCAAAATTTCTTTAAACCTATAGAGCAAAAGTATCATGAAAATTGAATTGAAATTGTAATTAGCAATTATATCATATTGAATTTTATAGGCTACACTTAATAAATATATCATCAAAGTATCAAGATTCATGAATTGATCTTGATGATATGTATCAAGGTTACTGTAGATAGGGAAAAAAATAAAGAAATTTACAAAAACTTGAATTTTTTGTTTAGCACGCAGAAGTAGAACTTACCCCTACACTATTATTATTATTATTTTAATGAGATAAGAAATTATTCTTAATAGATTCCCGGTTCAAAAAATAATAATAAGAATCTAATAAAAAAATAATCTAACATAAATTTATTGCAAAATCATACTTATCTGAGATGAACAAAATAAAAAATTAATTAAATTTAGCCAACACAAACTTATTGATGCAAAAGGTATAATAACCCTATCGCGCAAGGCTGCATCCTAAAAGATATAATACGAAAGATTCACCATTTATTAGGGTAATATAACAGTCCTTTAGTCATAAATTTCTTATAATTAAAGGCAGTTGATGTGGCTACTATGTCCTTAACCTACTTGATGATTATAGGCAAGGACTATTAGGACTATTATTATGGGAGGAGAAAACACGATATAAACACGTTTTCTTCTTCTTCTTCGATTGTTCTTGGGATTTTGGCTAATTGTTCTTGGAAAGCTTGAAGCTTGTGTTCATCTATTTTGTAAGAACCTTTTCTTATTATTATGAATACTATTACTTCATTCTTTCGTTTTGCAAGCATGAGTGGCTAATTTCCCACAACTAGGGTTGTGGGAGCCATGGCAAACGTAACAATATAGATTCCGGGTAGCATAGGGTTCAATTTATATGTTGTCACGTTGTTAATCATTCGTTATTTACATTTTCTAATGGTTGCAAACATTAGAACATACCTAGGTTTGATTTTCTTAAACAAAGAGATTAAAACCGGAAAATTTGATTAACTACGAGGATTCGAGACTACCAATTCTCGTCTTATGATTAATGCTGTAACTAGATTAATCTACTTGATGTTTAGGATTGAAATAAGAAATTTCACCTTTTCAAGTTCGAGAGAATTGAAAAGGAAATTCGTCTATTTGGTTGAAAAACGTTTAGATGATACCATTAATTCAATCACATCGTGATATACATATAGAAAGAACCCGGTTAAGCTTTGAGTCGAAATTGTTACGACGCCATGGTGAACACTTCCCTAGTTCATTCTCGCATTGATTATAAACTCTTGAAAATTTGCTGTTTGTTAGTTAACTTGTGTGAATTTGACATTTAAATCCCCCCCCCCCCAAATAACCGGAAACTATCGATTACTAGTCAACTAAATTACTAACGAATTAATTTACACTTTATTCCCTGTGGGATCGACCCCAACCTCGGTTGGGTTCTATATTTGACGACGACCGCTTGCGCTTCTTAATTGGAGGTGTAATTTGGGCGTATCAAATTTTGGCGCCGTTGCCGGGGAATACGGTCGTTCACTAAGTCCGGTGTGTTTATTTGACTCTTAGTCATATTTCCTGTTTTTACTTTTATTTGTTGTTTTTGTTTGTTACAGGGTACATAGTTGTGCATGCCAAGTACCCGGCGCTCGGGTGAATCAACATTACCTTACGATCCCGAGCTTGCTAGAACGTTAAGGCGAACCATGAATGCACAACAACAAGAGGCAGCGAGACTCGCTGCAGCTCAGCGAGCCCAACAACATTTGAATGCTGATGATATTGAGGATGATGTTGGGCTGGAGGAAGAGCCTCTAGCGGGTGAGGGAAGACCAGCTGATATTGTTAACAACAATGCTCCAGCCGATCAGAGGCCACAACAGCGAGGTAGAGGTCGACAGCAACCAAGGCAGTATGCTTTGGATGATGATGAGGATATCGACTTGGATGGAGTTGGTGCTACGGGCGCCATTGTTCTCCCTCCGCTATAGCCTGGAGTGAAGTTCAACATTACTAGCACGATGATTCAGCTGTTGAACTTAAAGGGACTGTTCCGTGGTGTTGCTGGTGATGATCCAAACCGACACCTGATGAATTTTGTGGGTATCTGCAAGTCATTCGAATTGCCTGGAGTAAGTCAGACAGCGATCAGGCTCAGGTTGTTTCCGTTGTCTCTGTCTGATGAGGCAGCATTATGGTTGACAGAGCTAACCCCCGACTCTATCACAACCTAGGGAGAGTTGAAAGGAGCTTTCCTAGAAAGGTTCTTTCCTCCCTCCAAGATGATACAGTTGAGGGATGAAATTAGCAACTTCAGACAACAACCTCATGAGGCTTTACATGAGACTTGGTTGCGGTTCAAGAATTAGCTAACACAATGCCCCAACCATCAGTTGACCGAAAATTTCCTAATACAGACATTCTACAGGGCACTGAATTCGGCTACCAAGCCGACACTGGATAATGCAGCAGGTGGAGCATTTATGGGTCTTACCTTTACCGATGCCACAGTTATTTTGGACCGGCTCACCAAAACCAACAGGGCCTGGCATACATGGGATACAGAGGTGGCTGCTAGCACTTATGCAGTCGGTATGTCAGCGGAACAGCGCAGGAAAAAGGAAGAGTGGGATCAAGATATGGCCCATCTGAAAACGCAAATGGACCTATTGACAAAACATTTGCTGTCAGGAGATATGGAGAAAGTGAAAGTTGTGGGTTCCCAAGGTAGAGCAGCAGAGTTTGAATCTTATGAGGAGGCTAATTATTTGGGGGGTTTCCAGGCCAATGGCCAGGGAAACCAAGGTCGGAACTATCAGAAGGACAACTATTATGAAAAAGCTGGCTAAAGAGATCGTGATAAGGGAAACTGGAAAAATAAAACTGATAGAGGTGGGTTGTACGTACCATCTGGTAATCGAGAAAGAGCTAGCACTGAGATAGGGACGTCCAAATTAGAGAATATGATGGCAAATATGTTGTTGAAGGTGGAATCTACTGACTCCGGAGTCAAGGAAATGAAATCTGAGTTATCATCAATGAGTCAGTTGGTGGATTCTCATTCCACCTCAATCAAGCAGCTAGAGCAACAAATGAGTCAAATCTCGGCGTCTCTAAATCAAAGGAAAGCTGGTACATTGCCGAGTGACACCATTTAAAACCCGAGAAACGACGGGAATTGTATGGCGATCACCACCAGAAGCGGTAAGACATTACCGGAAGCACATACGATAATTCAAAAGCAGAAAGATGATGTTATTGACGAAGATGAGCCCATTGATGATGAAAAGGTGAGTGATGAGGGTGTGGGTGTTCAGGTTGAAAAACCCACTTTGGTAGATGATGATTCTAAATTGCTCACGGAGAAGAGCAAGGAAGTTGAAAAACTTCCAAAACAAATGCCAAAGCCTCCTCCTCCTTTCCCTCAGAGGATCAAAAAGAAGGTGGAAGACGGGAAATTCCACAAGTTTATCACCATGCTCAAGCAGATCTCTGTGAATATCCTCTGGTGGATGCGCTTGAACAAATGCCCGGTTATGCCAAGTTCATGAAGGACTTGATCACAAAGAAGAGGTCGGTAAGTTTTGAATCGGAAGACAACCTCTACCATTGTAGCGCCATTTCATCAAGGTCGCTAGTCCAAAAGAAAGAAGACCCGGGTGCGTTTACTATTCCTTGCACCATCAGGGAGTTTAACTTTGCAAGAGCTCTTTGTGACTTGGGGGCTAGCATAAACTTGATGCCGTTAGCTATCTACCGGCAATTGGGCTTAGGAGCCCCCAAACTGACGACTATGAGATTGTTGATGGCTGATAGATCGGTTAAACGGCCGGTGGGTATTTTGTACAATGTGCTTGTGAAGGTGGGGAAGTTCATCTTTTCGGCAGACTTCGTGATTTTGGACTGCGAAGTGGACTTTGAAGTCCCTATTATTTTGGGACAACCCTTCTTGGCAACTGGAAGAGTATTAGTAGATATGGAGAGCAACGAGTTGACCTTCAGGTTGAACGATGAAATAGTGAAGTTTAATGTGTACAAGTCAATGAGGCAACCGAGGGACATAAATGTCGTCTCGGTTATTGATATTGTTGCCGAATCTGATATGATTGTTTCTGTTGAAGAGAGATTGGCTGTAGAGACGTTGGCAGCGGTTATGATGAACTTCGATGATGATGACATCGAAGATTATGAAGAAATTGTAAATGCTGTGGTTGGAATGGGGTCATATTTTTACGCCCCAAAGAAATTGGATCTTAACTTGAAGAACAGGCCGACACCTCCTGCAAAGCCTTCTATTGAGGAGGCGCCGGTGTTAGAGTTGAAAGAGTTGCCAGGCCATCTGAGGTATGCATTTTTAGGTGATAGAGATACCTTACCTGTGATCATTGCGACAGACCTTGTGGAAACACAAGTGGAAGCTTTACTGTCCATACTGAGAGACACAATAGAGCAATCGGCTGGACCATTGAGGATATTATTGGCATCCCGCCAGGTATTTGTACTCATAAGATACAGTTAGAAGAAGATTTCACTCCCACCATCGAGCACCAGCGGAGACTGAATCCACCAATGCAAGTGGTGGTGAAGAAAGAAATTATCAAATGGCTCGATGCTGGAGTGGTTTACCCAATTTTTGATAGCAAATGGGTAAGCCCAGTACAATGTGTTCCTAAAAAGAGAAGAATGACTGTGGTAGCTAATGAAAAAAATGAGCTGATTCTATTAAGACCTGTCACGGGGTGGCGAGTCTGTATGGATTACCGGAAGCTCAACTCCTGGACTCTCCGTGATCATTTCCCCATGCCCTTTATGGATCAGATGCTGGATAGATTAGCTGGCAGGGGTTGGTACTGCTTTTTGGATGGATATTCGGGGTACAACCAAATATCTATCGCCCCGAAAGATCAGGAGAAAACCACTTTCACCTGCCCCTACGATACGTTTTCTTTTAGGCGCATGCCCTTTGGTCTTTGCAATGCTCCTGCAACATTCCAAAGATGCATGATGTCTATCTTTTCTGATATGGTGGAGAACACATTGGAAGTCTTCATGGATGACTTCTCTGTGGTGGGTGATGCATTTGATGATTGCTTGACTAATCTGGGTCAAGCATTGCAAATGTGTGAAGAGTCAAACCTCGTGCTAAATTGGGAGAAATTCCATTTCATGGTGAAGGAAGGCATTGTATTAGGGCACAATATATCTATGAGAGGTCTAGAGGTGGATAGAGCCAAGATAGAAGTCATCGAGAAACTACCTCCACCGATCTCAGTAAAGGGTGTGAGGAGCTTTCTTGGTCATGCCGGATTCTACCGAAGATTCATTAAAGATTTCTCTAAGATTGCTAACCCTTTGTGCAGGTTGCTTGAAAAAGAGACTAAGATTGTATTTGATGCTGAGTGTTTGAAGGCGTTTGAGTGCCTGAAAGAAAAGTTAGTGGTTGCTCCTATTATAATTACCCTGGATTGGTCTAAACCGTTTGAACTAATGTGCGATGCAAGTGGTGTTGCACTTGGAGCTGTTCTGGGACAGAAGCAAGACAAACTTTTTCACCCCATTTATTATGCTAGTAAGGCATTGAATGGGGCGCAAAAGAACTACACGGTGACAGAACAGGAGCTACTGGCTATTGTATACATTTTTGAGATATTCAGAGCGTACTTACTTGGTACAAAAGTGGTGGTGCACACAGATCATGCATCATTGTGGTATTTAATAACCAAGAAGGATGCAAAGCCTCGACTAATCCAATGGGTGTTATTGTTTCAGGAATTTGACTTTGAAGTAAAAGATCGGAAAGGTTGTGAAAACCAGGTGGCGGATTATCTGTCCAGGCTTGAGAGGGAAGAGAAAGTAGTAGATGAACCGGAGATTGAGGATGCATTTTCGGATGAACAGGTGTTGGCCGCGTCACTTGATAGGGTGCCTTGGTACGCCGATTTCGCAAATTATGTGGTGAGTGACATGATCCAGGAAGATTTGAACTTCCACCAGAGGAAGAAATTCCTCCATGATGCAAGTAAGTTTTTCTGGGATGAGCCATATTTATTCCGGTTGTGTACTGACAACATAGTAAGGAGATGTGTACCGGAAGTGGAAATGACAAGCATCTTGCAAGCTTGTCATTCGTCCCCAGTTGGAGGGCATCATGCGGGAAATTGAACTGCCCGAAAAATCTTTCAGTGTGGTTATTATTAGCCGACAATTCAGAAAGATTCATATGAATTTGCCAAATTCTGTGATCAATGCCAACGAAGAGGAGCAATCTCTCGTCGACAACAGTTGCCAATGTCCACTATTTTGGAGGTTGAGTTGTTCGACGTATGGGGGATAGATTTCATGGGCCCTTTTGACAGTTCTTATGGGAACCGTTACATCTTGGTAGCGGTGAATTATGTTTCAAAGTGGGTAGAGGCGGTTGCTTTGGCCGATAACGAAGGGAAAAGTGTGGTGGCTTTTCTAAAAAGAAACATATTTGCTCGGTTTGGCACCCCTCGCACAATCATAAGTGATGGAGGGTCACATTTTTGCAATAAGGTGTTTCGGGCTGCTCTAGCAAAATATGCGGTGAATCAACATAAAGTAGCCACACCTTATCACCCCCAAACAAGTGGGCAAGTCAAAGTGTCGAACCGTGAAATTAAAGAGATATTGGCAAAGTCTGCGAATGTGAACCAGCGAGACTGGGCAAGAAAGCTGGATGACGCACTCTGGGCATACCGAACAGCGTTTAAAACGCCAATAGGTATGTCTCCTTACCAATTTGTTTTTGGTAAAGCTTGTCACTTGCCCATGGAACTTGAGCACAAAGCCCTTTGGGCGCTCAAAAAGTTAAATCTCAGTAGGAAAGATGCATCAGAACTAAGGTTGGAACAATTGAATGAGATGGATGAGTTCCGATTGCGAGCATATGAGAGATCCGCTCTCTACAAGGAACGAATGAAGCTATACCATGACAGAAGAATTGAGAAAAGGGAGTTCAAAGTTGGGGACTTGGTATTGTTGTTCAACTCTAGGTTCAAATTATTTCCCGAAAAACTCAAATCCAAATGGTTCGGGCCATTCAAAGTACACCAAGTGTTTCCATACGGCGTGGTTGAACTCAAAAATACGGATGGTGAGTTGTTCAAAGCCAATGGGCAAAGGGTGAAGCAATATCTGGGCCTCCCGAAGGAGGTACATAGTCTGTCTCTGGTATATCTTGATGAAGTCTGAGTAATCAAGATACCCGCGTCGTGCCGCGACGTTAAATCAGGCGCTGTATTGGAGGCAACCCATGAATTATTGTTTTACTATGATCTTAGGAAAAATTATTTTATTAGAATTGGTTAATTTGTACGTTGAGTGTGCAGGAACAAAAAGGTGGAAATAACAGCGTGTTCTATGTACGGGTGATGTGTCCTTTTGGTGGGTCGTCAACTGAGTAACGGACCACCACACAAACCGTCACAGTTGAGCAAATATTTATCGCCACTGTTTGGTGGTGACGGTGAGAGTGACGGACCGTCACAGCTTTTGTGGACCGTCATTCCAGGCTGTCACCAAGTCACTCAACCAGGGGGGCACTATTTATGCAAGACGCACCAAGTGACGGGCCGCCAGGTGGTTGACGGACCGTCACAAGGGTCACCACATCAGGTAAGTACTTTTTCTTTTAAAGATTGGTACCTACCCGACCCAAAACCAACCCGACCCGCTACGCACCTAAACCCGTTTAAATATATTGAAACGGTTCCCTCACTTTCCTTCATCTTACTTCATCTTCTTCATCTTCCCACTCCTATTCTATTCTCAAACTCAAACCCTCCATTGAAATCAAAATCCTCTCTTCCCCAAGCAAATCCCACATCCCCATCATCCCCTTTTCGCTAGTCGTCCAAAACGCAAGAACCAGCAATTTCCCGTCGAAGAATAGTGTTATCCATCGGTTCGTGTAAATCAAAAAGGAATAGAAGTTTTCTTCTCACTAACAAATCCAAGGTATGATTCTAAACTCTTCTTCGTTTGAATTATTGATTAGTATTATGACGGAATAAAAGGAGGAAATCGTTGGTTTTGTATATTTGAGGAATAGTGATGATGTGAATGTTGTTGGGTATGGGTGTTGTTGTTGTTTGAAATTGTAAATTTGACATGGGTGAAGTCTTGAGTAACCCATGGGATTAAATAGATGATGGGTGGTGACTTTGTGAAACCAAATCCCAAAAAGAATAGGAAAACCACTAATAGAACACAAAGTGTTCGAGGAAATGCCTCAAAGAGAGTAAAACATCCACGGTTGACGCTGTCTCAGTCTGACGGTTAGCATGATGGCCCGTCACACATGTGATGAACCGTCAGCTAAGCCGTCAGCAATAACCAGTTTCACTGTCTAAAAGTGACGGCCTGTGTGACGGTCCGTCACCCCTGTGACTGACCGTCACCCAAACCGTCACTCCGAGACAGTGGAGTTTGCTTGGTGTTTTCCTATTCTCATGTGTTCGAACTTGTTCCCGTGCAGGTACATGGCTCCCAAACAACAACCACCTCGCGGTCAAGCTCAAAAGAGGAAAGAAAGAGCCGCTACCATTCGGACTCTAGTAGATGAATCGGGTAGCGAAGAAGAAGCAGTCGAAGCCCCGGCCTACCAGACTAGGGTATCCAAACGAAGAAACACCCAAGTCTCCCAGTCTGAAGAGGAGAGTGGTTCATCTAGCAGTAGGTCGGGGAGTGATAGTGGATCTGAAGGAAGTGGTAGCTCCAGCCCCAGTCCGGAAGAGGTAAGTGGTACTGAAGCCACCAAAAATGCAGAGAGGGCACCCATGGATAGAGAATCGATCCGGTGGGTATTTGAGGGTGCCCGGAAGCACTATCTTGATGGTCTTACCTAAACAATGTCGAGGAGCCACAAAAGACCGATAGCTGAAGAAGTGCAAATTATTACCACGGATCTGCCAGAATACCCAGTTCTTCAGACACAGTTTCAGAGGTACCAGCTTGAGTGGATGAGCTCACCTCCGGGATTCTATTATCCAGAACTAGTCCGGGAATTCTATGCCAACTATTTGGCACTGTTAGAGAGCAAATGTGAGAAAGGAAAAGGGGTTAAATCAGCACCAAGGCAGGACAGGGTTCCGGTTCGGGGTAAACAAGTAAACATCTCCCGAGAGACGATTAACAGAGTCCTCTTCAGCCCTGAATACATTCCTCCACCTGATATGCCAGAGTTTCATGACAAGATTGCCAACACATACTCGCAGAGACCATGGTTAGCACGAACATTGACTGATGGCTCACCATCTTGGCTAACTCAGAGGGGACGGATATCGAAGCAATCACTAAGCTTCGTAGCAAAGTTCTGGTGGGCTGTTGTGTGGTACAGGCTATTTCCTACAGGTGGAGATGCTAATCTGGATGAGGGAAGAGCCATCCTTGTGGCAAGTTTTATAGCCGGGTACATCATCAATTTCAGAATGATAATTACAGACGAGATGCGGACCAGGGCCGTGAAAACTACTTCTTCTTTGCCGTTCCCATGTCTGGTTACTGAGTTATGCAGGCGTACGGAGGTACCGATATTAGATGGTATTGATGATCAAGTGACAGCATCATCCAAGCAAAATATTGACAAATCAAAGGATGACACTAAGTTTGACATGAGGATTCATAAGCCTCAGATTTTTGAGGAACCAACCACAACCACCTCCGAGGCGACCGGCCCTCCATCCGGCACAGAGATGCCACTTGCGGTGTTTGATCCGAAGACTTCACAAACAACGAGAGCTACTGCCGAAAGCTCTGGCACTGCAGCAAGGCCTCCTCTACCACTGGAATATCACATGAATCCCCAAAATTTTGCTAAAATGGTGCAGAAGCAGAAACAGATGGATAAACAAATTGCCGCTTGGACGGACTTGTTCAAGCCCACCATTGATGAAGCAATACGGAAGGCTCTGAAGCTATTTGAGGGGCTGCGTGCAAGGGTCGATGCTATGGAAACCCGTATGGAGGCAAGGCTAAATGAAATAAGCATCCCCGACCTGGCAAAATTTGATGTGGAACTGAAGAAGGTAAAGGATGAAATCACCGCCCTCAAGCAAGAAAAGGCGCCTTATGATGAGACTTTGGATTTCGTGGATTTGGAAGAAGAAACCACGATAGTGGATTTGATGGGTCGGCCACTGAGAATTAATGAACCCCAAGCAGGTGAAAGTGGGGTAAAGAAGTCAAAGAAGAGAAAGCACAGAAAGAAATCAGCCGAGGAGGATGAGTTAGAGGTTGCAAAGCAGTGGTCGGTGGAGGACAAGCAGCTGCGACAGGAAAGAGTGTGTGCCCAAGAAGGTGGGGCATCATCCAGTGCATTACCGGAGTCTGGAGAGACTCCAGATGTTGATGAGCTGAATACGCCGGCCGAAATCGGTGTCACTGTTCCTCATCCCGAAGCCTAGGCTTCACAGGTGCCCATATTCCTTTGTTATGTATATCTGTTTCGATGAGCATTGAGGACAATGCTAGATTCTTTTGTTGGGGGTAGGGGCATTACCAACCGAAGGTTTTTGTTGTCGTGCTTCTTTTCCTTCGGTGTGCTATCTAGTAGAACCGGCATGTTAGGTTGTTTTTGCTTTTTGTCACGACCTAATTTCTCGGTCATGATGACACCTACAACCCCCGGTAGGTGAACTAATCCCCGTAGCCCAGGACAGTTAGTAATGGGCTACTATCTAACAAATAAGGGAACAAGACGAAGAGAATAGATAAAAGGGATATAAATATATACATATGCGGAAACTAAACCAAACCCCAAGACCTGGTATCATAGTATAGAGCCAAAACTACATACATGGAGTGCAAACGATCCAAAACAATATATACAGATGTCTCTGAATGGTAATAGAGTACATGAAGCAGAAGATAAACTAAAGCTAAGCTCCGATCGCCAAGAGCTCACCCTCAGTCTGAAGTAGTCCCCAACAGATCTCCAAGCACGAATCACAGCGATCTAACGGCGATGGCCCACGCTAGGATCTGCACCCAAAGATGCAGGGAGTAGGGTGAGCACCAAATGCGAAGCATAAGGTACCCAGTAGGTATCATAGGCCGACTGGGCACATATAAGATAAAAGCGTAGTAACAGACAGAATAGAGGCAAGCAGTCACAGAAATCAACGAAAGGTACACAGGAACTAGCCCAGAGGGAAATCAACAGAACCACATGTGAGGCTAGTAAGCAGAATATACACACCATAGGAACAGGTGAAAGTAAGAAATAATGCACCTGGGGTCCATGCAATAACAGTGTATACATGATAAGTTTACGAAATGGACGGTATACCGGTAACCTCAAGTGTAAGAAGAGGGAAAGAGTGATGATAGACATGCTCAGGGACATGAATCAAACTCAACTAATCATATCAATCTCAAATCCAGAACTAACAGTCTAGCAGTAACCAATTTCATACTTAACCGTAACAGGAAAAATTCTGTAAGTAAATAGCAAGAGTCTACCTACAATCCCCCGGCCGCCCATACAATCGAGGAACACAAACAAGTGAAAACAAACCCTCCGGCATCCCATACTACCGGAGTGTACAAACAACAAACAAGAGTGGAGCCTCAAATAATGAATGATATGATGCATGAAGATCTCAAGTGAAATGGTATCTCTGTATGTACCTCCTCCGGTGCCGATCCGGCCCAGCAGGTAGGTTCCATGGAAGGACACTGCCCGTATACCTCTACTCTACCGTATACCCTTCCTCCGGCACACGCAGCCCGAAGCCCCAGGCCCGGATGGCAAGGTCCATGGAGGTCCCTGACCCCATACTAAAACTCAGTACCCAAACATGTCATCCGGAAGCAAGTCCGGGTTCAAGATAGAGACCCAGTCTCGAATATGCATGCCCAGACCCTGTCCAGGACTAAAGTAGTAAGAAAATATCTCAAAAACCCCTCCAAGGGTGCCCGGGCATAACCGGGTCTAAACAGTAGAATGTCATCTCAGGTGCTCGGTCCGACCGAGGCTAAAATCATCTCAAGTAGCAAGAAAACTCAACTAGCACCCGGGCCTGCCGAATCTAGCGTTAATCATAAAACTGGTGATTTAAATCATAATTTTACTTTCTTTTACCCAAGAATATTCACAAGTTAAATCAAACAATTTCCAAATTATTTCCATCAAAAACGGCCCCCCGGGCCATGCAAGGTTTAGAAAATAGTGTCAGTAGGCCCGAAGCCCAAACCGTAGTAAAACATATATAAAACCTCTTTATATGCATGGAAAAGGTATGATCAAACACAATAGCTGCCCAGCAGCTCACAATCAACCTATCGACCCTGCACAGGCCCACAGATACTCAGCAAGCATAACCAGCCTAGAAGGATAATTCTATGCCCGGGACTCGCGGACATTCCCAAAATCCCACCTTTTATGTTCCAGAGTCAACAAGGCCTCACAGGACCACAAGAGTAAATAAAATATATCGGCAAGTACTACAAGCAACGGAGGAACAAAAGTAGGCGGACATGAATAAAGCGGTCGAGGTCTGTGGTACCAACCTAATAAACCAACCCAAGGATGCCCATTAATACAATTTTATCCTATATATACGGAGTCTAGGGAAAATAAACCGTAACCTACCTGTCGTCCGATGACAAGCTTGAACCTTTCCGAAAAAGCTCCAAAACGAAATCAAACCCGAAAAAGAGCACACTTTGCAATTGACGAAGAGGTACACGTGTATATATAAATGAGGATTTCAATCCTGCGAAGTCTTGCACCAAATTATCATCACCATTCCTTGATAAAAGTATTTGTTACTACACTTTCTTAATATCCTTCACAATATATATACAGCAATATAAGTTAGGTAGATATGTCATAATTGGAATGACACCACTGTAGTTAGTGGATTGTTGGCCACTCCCTCCACCTCCACGTGGAGTGGAGGTGGCAGTAGTAAGAAAATGTTTTTATCCCGTTATGTATATACTCGGGTATTATATAAGCTCGTGGTAAAATATATATAACTTTTTAAATATACCATAATTCATAGAAAATTATTTCAAACAAAACCTACTATATTATAATAATAAATTTTAACATAACTAAATTTACTATCTCCGTTAAAATATTATAATGTACAAAAACCTTATAAAATAAATACATATACCATTATATCGTAACAAAAATATTTTTCATAAACCTTTAAAATATTTTAAAAAGGTAATAATAATATAACTTTTTACCAAATTCAACTTTAAAATAAAATATTTTCAAATATACGCGCGATGCTAATAAAATTCTTAAATTTAAGTTCGCAACTCACCATCGCACGATTTTGATACTCAAGAACTCTCTTGGAACCCTTCCTTATGTTTTTTCACTGTTTAAGAACTGAAATGGCTTTTAAAACGTGAAGTTGAGGCTTTAAATCGATTTTGACCCGACCCGGTTCGCGACCCGGTTCGCAACCCGGTTTCTGCCAGACAGTCCGTGGTAAAACAGTCATATCGTTTTACTCCAAGAGCAGTTGGATGTGAGGTTTTGTGTGTTGGAAACTAGACTCGTAGACCTTCGATTTGGTATTTTGGGGGACTTCTAACTCTTTATATATTGGGAGAAAAGCCCTGAGACATTTTACCGAAAGTTCAGAAAATTTATTAAAGAAACTTACGATAACTTTTGCCGACTTACTTGTCTTCAAAACTTATCATAGGACCAAACAAATGGACCCGACACCAAAATACCGGTCCCGACAAGCCTTAAATGACTTGGGGCCGCTACAACCAAGCTCTAACGGTTCAAGAAAAACGTATACGTAGAAATAACCGGAAAGGTCATTACATCATCCACTACTAAAAAGGACTTTCGTCCTCGAAAGTCAAGGTCAAGGGGGTACCTGAAGGCTCAAACAGCTGCGGATACTGAGCCCGCATATCTCTCTTGGTCTCCCAGGTAACCTCCTCGACTGGACGGTGCCTCTACTGAACCTTAATAACCGGGATCTCTCGAGTCCTCAATCTCCTGACATCTTTGGCCAAAATAGCTGCCGGCTCCTCGACAAAGGCTAAACCCTCACCCAACTGAATTGAATCCCACTGCAACACATGATACTCATCTAGGACATATCGACGCAATATCGAAACATGAAATACAGGATGTATAGCTGAAAACATCGGAGACAAGGCTAGCTGATAGGCAACTGTACCAACCCTCTGAAGAATCTCAAATGGCCCAATGTACCTGGGGCTAAGCTTGCCCCGCCTACCAAATCTCATCATCCCCTTCATGGGCGATACACGGAGAAACACCAAGTCACCGACACTAAACTCCAAGGCATGAAGCCTATGATCAGCATAACTCTTTTGCCTGCTCTGAGCTGCCCGAAGTCTGTCCTGAATCGCTCGAACCTAATCTAAGGAATCTCGAAGCAAATATATGCTCTGTGGCCTAGAACTAAAACCATCAAACCAACCTACCGATGATCTGCAACGCCTGCCATACAAAGCCTCAAAAGGTGCCATGCCGATACTCGAATGGAAGCTGTTATTATAAGCAAACTCTGCCAAGGGAACAAACTGATCCCAAGAACCTCCAAAGTCAAGAACACAGGCCCGAAGCATGTCCTCCAGAATCTGAATGGTCCTCTCGGACTGGCCATCTGTCTGAGGGTGGAAAGAGGTACTAAGATGAACCTCTGTACCCAAATCTCGCTGAATAGCCCTCCAGAACTGAGATGTGAACTGAGTGCCGCGGTCTGAAATGATAGAAGCTGGGACCCCGTGCAACTGAACAATCTCACGAAGGTAGATCTGAGCTAACCTCTCTGCACCATAAGAAGTATGAACAGGCAAGAAATGTGCTAACTTAGTCAGCCTATCAACAATCACCCATATGGAATCAAACCATGAGAAGTATGGGGCAACCCAACAACAAAGTCCATAGTAATCCCTTCCCACTTCCACTCAGGAATGGGAAGTCGCTGCATCAAACCACCAGGTCTCATGTGCTCGAACTTAACCTGCTGACAGTTCAAGCACCGAGATACAAACTCCGCTATATCCCGCTTCATACCACTCCACCAGTAAAGCTATCTCAAGTCCCTATACATCTTTGCTGTGCCAGGGTGAATAGAGTATCTAGTACAATGTGCCTCATGAAGTATCAACTGAATCAAATCACTAATCCTCGAAACACAAAAGCGACTATCAAACCTCAGAACCCCATCTGAATCTAGAGTAACCCGACTGATCTCACCCTGAACAACCCGATCACGAAGGTCACACAACTGCTGATCCTCAAACTGACTGCTCTGAATCTGATCAATTAAAGTAGAACGAACCTCAACACTGGCGAGAACTCTGCTAGGATCCGACAAGTCAAGCCTAACCAAACGGTTAGCCAAGGACTGGATGTCCAAGGCCAATGGTCGCTCTGAAACTGAAAGAGAAGCTAGGCTACCCATACTCACTGCCTTCCGGCTCAAGGCATCCGCTACCACATTTTCCTTGCCCGGATGATACAGAATAGTAAAGTCATAGTCCTTCAGTAACTCGACCCATCTCCTCTGTCTCGAGTTCAACTCCCGCTGACTCGTGATATACTGAAGACTACGGTGATCGGTGAAGATATCACAGTGAACTCCATATAGGTAAGCCTTCCGATATTGAGCGCGAAAACTAACCGCGCGCCACTCCTAAGTCATGAAGTGGGGTAGTTGCGCTCGTGAACCTCACTGCCTCGACGCATAATGTTATTACTTGAACACTGTTGCATTAATCACCAAGCAAGACCAACCAGAAGCATGCAAATACACGGAAAGCTCTTGACCCTCAACCGGCAAAGTCAAAACTGGGAGCTGAAGTCAATAAGGCCCTTAAGCTCTGGAAGCTATCCCTCACACTGATCCGACCACTGGAATGGGACATCCTTCCTAGTCAGCATAGTCAAGGGTGCTGCTATGGAAGAAAATCCCTCAACGAACCGTCTGTAGTAACCTGCTAGCCCAATAAAGCTGCGAACCTCAGTAACAGTCGTAGGTCTAGGCCACTCACAAACCGCTGAAATCTTTCCCGGATCAACCCTAATCCCATCCTTAGACACCACGTGCCCTAGAAATGCAACTGACTCAAGCCAAAACTTGCACTTTGAGAACTTGGCATAAAGCCGATGATCTCTCAAAGTCTGGAGTATAACCCTCAAGTGCTGCTCATGCTCATCTCTACTACGCGAGTATACCAAGATGTCATCTATAAAAACTATCACGAATGAGTCCAAATACGAGCCAAGAACCCTGTGCATCAAGTTCATAAAGGTTGCGGGGGCATTAGTCAACCCAAAAGACATCACCAGGAACTCATAATGGCCATAACGTGTCCTGAATGCTGTCTTAGGGATGTCCTCCGCCCTAATCCTCAACTGATGGTAGCCAGACCTCAAATCAATCTTCGAAAACACGACTGAACCCTGAAGCTGGTCAACAAATCATCAATCCTCGGCATCGGATACCTATTCTTCACTGTCACCCCTTATTCAGCTGCCGATAATCAATAACACATCGCGCATCGACCCACTCCTTCTTCTTCACGAAGAGAACAGGAGCACCCCAAGGTGACACACTAGGTCTAATAAACCCATAGCTAACAGATCCTGGAGCTGCTCCTTAAGCTCCCTCAACTCAGCAGGAGCCATACGGTAAGGAGAAATAGAAATGGGCCTAGTGCCCGGCTCCAACTCAATAGCAAAATCAATATCCCTCCCAGGTGGAAGGCCTGGCAGGTCGGTAGGAAACACATCGAGGAAGTCTCTAACCACAGGAACAGACTCAGGAGAAGTGGGGTCAGCACTAACATCTCGTACATATGCTAGATAAGCTAAACACCCGCGGGAAATCAACTTTCTACCTCGAAGACAAGAGATGATCCCAGATGGTGCATGGCTAACAGTACCCTGCCACACAACCGGGGATACACCGGGCACAGCTATGGTAATGGTCTTGGCATAACAATCCAAAACCACACGGTGAGGGGATAACCAGTCCATGCCCAGTATCACATCAAAATCTAGCATATCAAGAATCATCAAATCACCCCAAGTCTCTGAACAGCAATAAATAACATACAGGATCTCACAATCCGATCCACTACTAAAGAATCTCCTACTGGGGTCAAAACAGAAACAGGAACAGATAATGGCTCACTAGCCAACCCCAAACAAGGCACAAAGTAGGCAGATACATATGAATAAGTGGATCCAGGATCAAATAAAGCCATAGCAGACTGATGGCACACAGAAATCGTACCTATAATCACAGCATCTGAGGCCTCTTCCTCTGGTCTCTTATGGACCGCATAAAACTTACGACGACCTCCACCTGCCCGACCGCCATCCCTACCACCTGCTCTGCCATGCGAAGCACTACCTCTACTCTGACGACCACCCCCTCTAGCTGGTGGCTGAACTACTCGTAAAGGCTCGGCCAACTGAACTGTACCCTGCTGAGGGCAATCTCTAACAAAATGACCAATCGCACCACAAGTAAAACAAGCCCCTGACGGCCTGCTCAGTCGAGATGAACCAGCAGATCCCGTATGACCACCGCGACCTGATGCCCCAGAAACTATACCCCTCGAAGACTGGCCGCCATAGCCCTGATGGCTGCTCTGACCCTGCTCGAACTGGGTACTACCAAAAGTCTGATGGAAAGCCTGAACCGGTCGGCTGGACTGACCCTGGTACTGCTGTGGCTGATAACTCCGACTCCACTGGCCAGGACCTCTACCGCCATATCTAGAACCACTATAGACACCCTGATGTCGAGGCCTCTTATCTCTGGACCCCTGATCATGTCGCTGTAGGTCCTCCACAGTGCGGGCATAGTCTACAATAGCCTGGAATGACTGACCACTGGCAATCAATATCTCAGCTGGCTGCCTGATCTCTGGCCTCAAACCCCATACAAATCTGCGAATCCTATCAGCCTCAGTAGGAATGATCATAGCTCCGAATGGTGCTAGCTGATGAAAACGGGTCTCATACTCCGAGATAGTCATAGACCCCTGCACAAGGTGAGTAAACTGCTCCCTGCGACGCTCACGATCACTCTGAGGTAGGAACTTGGCCATAAAGGCCTCATAAAACTCAGACCAGGTCAAAGGAGGTGACGATGGTGATCTACAAGCAACCTGGGCCCTCCACCATAACTTCGCTGGGCCCTCCAACTGATAGGTAGTATAACCAACCCCGTGAGTCTCCAACAAACCCAGATGATGCAACATCTCCTCACAGGTAGTAATAAAGTCATGTGGATCCTGTCCAGAAGTACCAGCAAATTTCGGAGGTGCTAACCTCAAAAACCTACCCAACGCCTTCTTCTCTGACTCTGTCATAGCTGGGCGAGGAGCAAGAGGTTGTGCAACAGATAGGACCGGAATGACCTCTGCACGGGGAGCCATGGTAGCCGGCTGCGCTCCTGAGCTCTGTGCACCTAGGGCTGCCCCCTGAGCGGATGTATGCGCTACCTCAGAAGGCCGCTCTCTAATCACACCCAAAAGCTGTAATAGTAATCCCCGAATATCTGGAGACTGAGCTGCGACTGGAGCTGGCACATAAGTGGGCACTGGAGCTGGTACTGGAGCTGGCGCTGGAGCTGGTGGTACCTGGGCTTCCCCCTGATCCACATGCTGCTCGGGCTCTATCTCCACCCTAGCAGCTGTAGCAGGTGCCACTGATCTAGGGCGTCCTCGACCCCTAGCTGGAGTGGGAGGCTCATCTTCGCGTGATGCCGATGATCTCGTACGAACCATCTGTGGAAGAATAAAGTAGAATAAATGAGATCTCCAGAAACTTCAAGGGTAGTACGCACGACACAGAAGCAATGTAAGAGTCGAATTTCCTAAAATGCCACTGTAGCCTCCCAAAGATTGAGTACGGACGTCTCCGCCCCGATCCGCAGGACTCTACTAGACATTGGCTCCTATACCGATGACACTGGTGAACCTAAAGCTCTGATACCAAGTTGTCACGACCCAAATTCTCGGTCATGATGGCACCTACAACCCCCGGTAGGTGAACCAATCCCCGTAGCCCAGAACAGTTAGTAATGGGCTACTATCTAGCAAATAAGGGAACAAGACGAATAAAATAGATAAAAGGGATATAAATATATACATATACGGAAACTAAACCAAACTCCAAGACCTGGTATCATAGTATAGAGCCAAACTACATACATGGAGTGCAAATAAACCAAAGCTATATATACAGATATCTCTGAATGGTAATAGAGTACATGAGGCAAAAGATAAACTAAAGCTAAGCTCCGATCGCCAAGAGCTCACCCTCAGCCTGAAGTAGTCCCCAACAGATCTCCAAGCACGAATCACAATGATCTAACGACGATGGCCCACGCTAGGATCTGTACCCAAAGATGCAGGGGGTAGGGGTGAGCACCAAATGCAAAGCATAAGGTACCCAGTAGGTATCATAGGCCGACTGGGCACATATAAGATAAAAGCGCAGTAATAAACAGAATAGAAGCAAGTAGTCACAGAAATCAACGAAAGGTACACAGGAACTAGCCCAGAGGGAAATCAACAGAACCACATATGAGGCTAGTAAGCAGAATATACACACCATAGGCACAGGTGAAAGTAAGAAATAACGCACCTGGGGTCCTTGCAACAACAGTGTATACAAAATAAGTTTACGAAATGGACGGTATACCGGTAACCTCAAGTGTAAGAAGAAGAGAGAAAGAGTAATAATAGGCATGCTCAGCAGACATGAATCAAACTCAACTAGTCATACCAATCTCATACTTATCCATAATAGGAATAATTTCTACAGTAAATAGCAAAGAGTCTACCTACAGTCCCCCGGCCGCCCATACAACCGAGGAACACAAACAAGTGAAAACAAAACCTCCGGCATCCCATACTACCGGAGCGTACAATCAACAAACAACAAACAAGGGTGGAGCCTCAAACAATGAATGATATGATGCATGAAGATCTCAAGTGCCATGGTATCTCTGTATGTACCTCCTCCGGCGCCGATCCGGCCCAGCAGGTAGGTTCCATGGAAGGACACTGCCCGTATACCTCTACTCCACCGTATACCCCTCCTCCGGCACACGCAGCCCGTAGCCCCTGGCCCGGATGGCAAGGTCCATGGAGGTCCCCGACCCCATACTCAAACTCAGTATCAACACATGTCGTCCGGTATCAGGATAGAGACCCAGTCTCGAATATGCAATGCCCAGACCCTGTCCAGGACTAAAGTAGTAGGAAAATGTCTCAAAAACCCCTCCAAGGGTGCCCGGGGATAACCGGGTCTAAACAGTAAAAAGTCATCTCAGGTGCTCGGTCCGACCGAGGCTAAAAATCATCTCAAGTAGCAAGAAAACTCAACTAGCACTCCGGCCCTACCGAGTCTAGTGTAGTAGTAAAACTGGTGTTTTAAAACATAATTTTACTTTCTTTTACCCAAGAATACTCACAAGTCAAATCAACCATTTCCAAATCATTTCCATAAAAAACGGGCCCCCCGGGCCATGCAAGGTTTAGAAAACAGTGCCAGTAGGCCCGAAGCCAAAACCACAGTAAAACATGGATAAAACCTCTTTATATGCATGGAAATGGTATGATCACACACAATAGCTGCCCCGCAGCTCACAATCAACCTATCGACCCTGCACAGGCCCACAGCTACTCAGCAAGCATAACCAGCCTAGAAGGATAATTATATGCCCGGGACTCGCGGACATTCCCAAAATCCCACCTTCTATGTTCCAGAGTCAACAAGGCCTCACAGGACCACAAGGGTAAATAAAATATACGACAAATACTACAAGCAACGGAGGAACAAAAGTAGGCGGACATGAATAAAGCGGTCGAGGTCTGTGGTGCCAACCTAATAATCCAACCCAAGGATGCCCATTAATACAATTTTATTCTATATATGCGGAGTCTACGGAAAATAAATCGTAACCTACCTGTCGTCCCATGCCAAGCTGCGTTGCAAGGATTTACATGATAGAAGAACCACAAAACTAACAATACATCGACGAACTCCAACTAGAACAGAATACTACTCTTTAACGAAGATATGTGCGTAAGAATATAGCACCAATTGGATAATTTCTTGATGATAGAAGTGAATGGCCAAGGACCTTAGGATCTGATTTTGGATAAAAACCACCGTCCCTTTTTTTGGGAAAAGTATATAGTGGCCATCCAATTTAATTGAAAATTGTATCCTATGTGTTGGATAGTGGTGAGCATGTTTAATAACAAAAGAATCCATTTTGCTGATGTTAAGGTGTATATATATAAACACCACATGCAGCCACCACATAAATAAAATACATGCTGCCCATTTCATCCACTTCCACGTGGAAGTGGAGGTGGAAAACACCACAAAAATCTTTTATCCCATTCCGTATACACTCAGATATTAAGTAAGTTCGTGGTAAAATATATATAGCTTTTTGAATATATCATAATTAATAGAAAATTATTTTAAATAAAATCTACTATGCTATAATAATAATTTTCAACATAGCTAAATTTACTATCTCCGTTAAAATATTATGGTGTATAAAAACCTTATAAAATAAATACATATACAATTATCTCGTAACAAAATATTTTTCATAAAACTTTAAAATATTTTGAAAAGGTAATAATAATATAATTTTTAGCAAATTCAACTTTTAAATAAAATATTTTCAAATACACGCACGATGCTAATAAAATTCTTAAATCTAGACTCGCAATTCAACAACGCACGATTTTGATACTCAAGAATTCTCTCGGGGTCCTCCCTTATGTTTTATCACTGTTTCGGAACTGAAATGGCATTTTAAAACGTGACGTCGAGGCTTAAATCGAGTTTAACCCGACCCGATTCGCGACCCAGTTCGCAACCCGTTTTCTGCCCGACAGTCCGCGGTAAAACAGTCATAACTTTTTACTCCGAGGTCAGTTGGATGTGAGGTTTTGTGCGTAGGAAACTAGACTCGTAGACCTTCGATTTGGTATTTCGGAGGACTTCTAACTCTTTATATATTGGGAGAAAATCCCTGAGACATTTGACCCAAATTTCAGAAAATTCGTTAAAGATCTTACGATAACTTTTGTCGATTTGCTTGACTTCAAAACTTATACGTGGAAATGACTGGAAGGGTCATTACAAATCATTTCCCCCTATTTCCTTTAATTTGAAAAACTTCTTGCCAATAAAGTTTTTGGTGGGCCCATTTCAAGTCAAGCAAAACATGGACTCAATTTAATCTGAAACTTTGAATTTTTTTTAAGAAAGTCAACTCTCAATCTATCATAGGAAAATACCAATCCCATTCAACACAAAAATAAACAAAAGATAACAATTTGCTACTTGGGAAAGAACCGTGGTATGAAGAAAACCCTTGGAGTTTATTTACTACTTTACTATTAACAAGGCAACCATAATTAAAGCACATTCCACAAGGAGGCAAACCCCCAAACTTGAACTATTGCTTGTCCTCAAGCAAGATACTGACAAGGTAAGGAATGAATTAGGTTATTAATCACAAAGGGTGTACACAAGATTAATCTAAACACTAAAACCTAGAAAATAACAAATAGAAGACTCAACTACAATGGTCATGTCAATTGGTATCACCATGTTCTCAAGGCAAGATCTCATATCAAAATGTTTATCAAAAGGATTTCATTTCTCATTCAAAAGCAGGGGTTTGTCATTCAAAATAAGATTATCAAGCTTATCAAGTCATTATCATGGACCTTCAAGGTTTGCCTCATGATTCGCCACATAACTTGTCTCATTCATTCCTCTTAATTCAAGTAGAGACTTCATTATTCATATTAAGTGTGTGATGCCACTAACTAAAAGAGAGAATCCCACTCACAATTATGCAATTAATAATAGAGAGGGATTACAAGAGAACCAAGGAGACTTTCACTCTCTCAAAGAAGTTCGAGTGTAAGAGCATTGAACCATAAGCTTGCCCTTCATGTAATTTGCCACTAAAGTAGAGTACCAAGCTCACAATCACTAAGGACTTGAGGGTTATGATGTTTGCTAGGGTTAAGGTGATAATTACATTTGGCTCAAGTGACTAAACCCCCCTAATGCTCCTTATGATCATTCAAAGCACCGCTTATATTTTGAAATGTTAACTTCACCTTATTTCTCCCTCTCAGAACCCAGATTCCCCTTCAACTTGATAATTCAACATCCTTTTATTACCTTCACTTGGTAGCACTAATGTGTTCCTTACTTTTCATTTTTCTCATTTTATTGGATATTTAGAAGCAATTTTCATTTTAGGCACATGGTGCTACCTTGCATTGGAATGCATCCCTTTTCATTTCCACAATTTGTACATACACCCATAAACTTAGACCTTTTCCAATGTTATCATTTCAATCCCCCCCAAACTTAGGCTTTTAGCTTATATTTCACTTTCAAGCCATTAGAAAGGACCGGTGCAAAAATTGAGATTCCAAAAAGGGTCAAGTTATTTAACAGGGTGCCATAGAATAGTCACATGCTCTAAGGGTCCTACTAGGATCAATGTTTAAGGGAAGACAATTTGGGTGAAGTGACTTATTCAAAAATGGCCAAAGGTTATTTTCCAAGCTAGGTGACATCTAGGATTTTGCCTTGAATCACATTCGGGGGAAGTTTTAGTCAACACATGTACACAAGAACAAATTATAACCTTACCACACAAGGCATCACAATACAATAATTTCACAATTAGTCTCAAAATCTATTGGGACAAATGACTTTTGACAAGATATTCCATGTTCTTTTACACACTCTTTTGTGAATCTATCAAGTCAAATGGAGAATGTACAAGTCATGACCAAAGAATGCAGTAGCAAAAATCATTTCCCCCTATTTCTTTTAATTTGAAAAACTTTTTACGAATAAAGTTTTTGGTGGGCCCATTTCAAGATAAGCAAATCATCGATTCAATTTAATCGGAAACTTGTCATTTTCCTTTAAGAAAGTTACCTCTCAATCTATCATAGGGAAACACCAACCTGGTTCAATATAAAAATAAACAAAAGAAAATAATTTGCTACTTGGAAAAAAACCGTGGTATGAAGAAAACTCTTGAAGTTTATTTACTACTCTACTATTAATAAGGCAACCAAAATTAAAGCACATTACACAAGGAGGCAAACCCCCAAACTTGAACTATCTCTTGTCCTCAAGCAAGATACTCACAAGGTAAGGAATGAATTAGGTTCTAAAAAACAAGGATTGTAAACAAGATTAATCTAAACGCTAAAACCTAGAAAATAACCAATAGAAGATGAAAAATAAATAGACTCAACTACAATGCTCATCTCAATTGGTATCACTATATTCTCAAGGCAAGAGCTCATTTCAAAATATTTATCAAAAGGACTTCATTTCTCATTCAAAAGTAGGGGATTGGTTATTCAAAACAAGATTATCAAGCTTCTCAAGTCATTGGCATGGACCTTCAAGGTTTGCCTTGAGATTTTACACATAACTTTTCTCATTCATTCCTCTCAATTGAAAGAGAGACTTCATCATTCATTTCAAGTGTGTGATGCCACTCACTATTAGAGAAAATCCCACCCACAATCATGCAATTCATATTAAAGAGTGATTATAAGAGAATTAAAGAGACTCACTCTCTCAAAGAAGTTCTAGTGTACGCGTATTGAACCATAAGCTTTCCCTTCATGTAGTTTGCCACTAATGTAGAGTTATTATGCTCAAAATAACTAAGGACTTGCGGGTTATAATGTTGGCTAGGGTTAAGGTGAGAATTACATTTGTTTTAAGTGACTAAACCTCCCTAACTCTTCTTGTGGTCATTAAAAATACCGCTCACATATTCAAACATTAACTTCACCTTATTTCACCCTCTCACAACCCAAGTTTCCCTTCCACTTGATCATTCAACATCCTTTTATTACCTTCACTTGGTAGAACTAATTTCTCCCTTACTTTTCATTTTTCTCATTTTATTGGACATTTGGAAGCAATTTTCATTTTTGGCATATGGTGCTACCTTGCATTGGAATGCAGCCCTTTTCATCTCCACACTCTATACATACACCCCCAAACTTAGACCTTTGCCTATGTTATCATTTCAATCCCCCCTAAACTTAGGATTTTAGCCTACATTTCACTTTCGAGCCATTAGGAAGGATCGGTGCAAAAATTGAGGTTCCAAAAAGGATCAAGTTATTTAACAAGGTGCCAAAGAATAGTCACAAGCTCAAATGGTCCTACTAGGATCAATGTTTATGCGAAGTCAATTTGGGTGAAGTGACTTATTCAAAAAGGGCCAAAGGTCATCTTCCAAGCTCGGTGACATCTAGGATTTCGCCTTGAATCACATTCGGGGCAAGTCTTAGTCAATACATATACCCAAGAACACAGTAAAACATTACCACACAAGGCATCACAACACAAGAATTTCACAATTAGTCTCAAAATCGATTGGGACAAATGACTTTTGACAAGCTATTCAAAGATCTTTTACACACTCGTTTGTAAATCTATAAAGACAAATGGGGAATGTAAAAGTCATGACAAAAGAATGCTTTAGCAAAAATCATTTCCCCCTATCTCCTTTAATTTGAAAAACTTCTTGCCAATAAAGTTTTTTGTGGGCCCATTTCAAGACAAGCAAAACGTGGACTCAATGTAATCTGAAACTTGGAATTTTTTTAAGAAAGTCAACTCTTAATCTATCATAGGAAAATACCAACATAGTTCAACACAAAAATAAACAAAGGAAAACAATTTTCTACTTGGGAAAGAACCGTGGTATGAAGAAAACCCTTGGAGTTTATTTACTACTTTACTATTAACAAGGCAACCATAATTAAAATACATTCGACAAGGAGGCAAACCCCCAAACTTGAACTATTGCTTGTTCTCAAGCAAGATACTGACAAGGTAAGGAATGAATTAGGTTATTAATCACAAAGGGTGTACACAAGATTAATCTAAACACTTAAACCTAGAAAATAACAAATAGAGAGGAATCAAAATAAAAAGACTCAACTACAATAGTCATCTCAATTGGTATCACCATATTCAAAAGTAGGGGTTTGTCATTCAAAACAAGATTATCAAGCTTCTCAAGTCATTGTCTTGGACCTTCAAGGTTTGCCTCGAGATTCGCCAGATAACTTATCTCATTCATTCCTCTAAATTAAAGTAGAGACTTTATTATTCATTTTAAGTTTGTGATGCCACTAACTAAAAGAGAGAATACCACTCTCAATCATGCAATTCATATTACATAAAAATTATAAGAGAACCAAAGAGACTCTCACTCTCAAAAAGAAGTTTGAGTGTATGCGCATTGAACCATAAGCTTGCTCTTCATGTAATTTATGACTAATGTGGAGTACCAAGTTCAGAATCACTAAGGAACTTGAGGGTTATGATGTTGTCTAGGGTTAAGTTGAGAATTACATTTGACTCAAGTGTCTAAACCTCCCTAACGCTCCTTATGATCATTCAAAGCACCGCTCACATTTTCAAACATCAACTTCATCTTATTTCTCCCTCTCACTACCAAAGTTTCCCTTCAACTTGATCATTCAACATCCTTTTATTACCTTCACTTGGTAGCACTAATGTGTTCCTTACTTTTAATTTTTCTCATTTTATTGGATATTTGGAAGCAATTTTTATTTTAGGCATATGGTGCTACCTTGCATTGGAATGCATCCCTTTTAATTTCCACACTTTGTACATACACCCATAAACTTAGACCTTTTCCAATGTTATCATTTCAATCCCCCCCAAACTTAGGCTTTTAGCTTATATTTCACTTTCAAGCCATTAGAAAGGACCGTTGCAAAAATTGAGATTCCAAAAACGGTCAAGTTATTTAACAAGGTGCCATAAAATAGTCACACGCTCAAAGGGTCCTAGTAGGATCAATGTTTAAGGGAAGACAATTTGGGTGAAGTGACTTATTCAAAAATGGCCAAAGGTCATCTTCCAAGCTCGGTGAAATCTAGGATTTCGCCTTGAATCACATTTGGGGCAAGTCTTAGTCAATGCATATACCCAAGAACACAGTAAAACCTTACCACACAAGGCATCACAACACAAGAATTTCACAATTAGTCTCAAAATCAATTGGGACAAATGACTTTTGACAAGCTATTCCAAGTTCTTTTACACACTCGTTTGTAAATTTATAAAGACAAATGGGGAATGTACAAGTCATGACAAAAGAATGCTTTAGAAAAAATAATTTCCCCTTATCTCCTTTAATTTGAAAAACTTCTTGCCAATAAATTTTTTTGTTGGCCCATTTCAAGACAAGAAAAACATGGACTCAATGTAATCTGAAACTTGGAATTATTTTAAGAAAGTCAACTCTCAATCTATCATAGGAAAATACCAACATAGTTCAACACAAAAATAAACAAAGGAAAACAATTTTCTAGTTGGGAAAGAACCGTGGTATGAAGAAAACCCTTGGAGTTTATTTACTACTTTACTATTAACAAGGCAACCATAATTAAAATACATTCGACAAGGAGGCAAACCCCCAAATTTGAACTATTGCTTGTTCTCAAGCAAGATACTGACAAGGTAAGGAATGAAATAGGTTATTAGTCACAAAGGGTGCACACAAGATTAATCTAAACACTAAAACCTAGAAAATAACAAATAGAAGACTCAAAATAAAGGCTAAACTACAATGGTCATCCCAATTGGTATCACCATATTCTCAAGGTAAAATCTCATATCAAAATGTTTATAAAATCGATTTCATTTCTCAATCAAAAGCATGGGTTTGTCATTCAAAATAATATTATCAAGCTTCTCAAGTCATTGTCATAGACCTTCAAGGTTTGCCTCGAGATTCGCCACATAACTTGTCTCATTCAATCCTCTTAATTAAAGTAGAGAATTCATTATTCATTTTTAGTGTGTCATGCCACTCACAAAAAGAGAGAATCCTACTCACAATCATGCAATTCATATTACAGAGGGATTACACGAGAACCAACGAGACTTTCACTCTCTCAAAGAAGTTCGAATGTAAGCGCCTTGAACCATAAGTTGCCCTTCATGTAATTTGCCACTAATGTAGAGTACCAAGATCACAATCACTATGGTCTTGAGGGTTATGATGTTTTCTAGGGTTAAGGTGAGAATTACATTTGGCTCAAGTGACTAAACCTCCCTAACGCTCCTTATGATCACTCAAAGCACCGCTCATATTTTCAAACATTAACTTCACCTTATTTCTCCCTCTCACAAGACAAATTTCCCTTCAACTTGATCATTCAACATCCTTTTATTACCTTCACTTGGTAGCACTAATGTGTTCCTTACTTTTCATTTTTCTCATTTTATTGGATATTGGGAAGCAAATTTTATTTTAGGCATATGGTGCTACCTTGCATTGTAATGCATCCTTTTTCATTTCCACACTTTGTACATACACCCATAAACATAGAACTTTTCCTATGTTATCATTTCAACCCCCCTAAACTTAGGCTTTTTAGACTATATTTCACTTTCGAGCCATTTGGAAGGATCGCTGCAAAAATTGAGGTTCCAAAAAGGGTCAAGTTATTTAACAGGGTGCCATAGATTAGTCACAAGCTCAAAGGGTCCTACTAGGATCAATGTTTAAGGGAAGACAATTTGGGTGAAGTGACTTATTCAAAAAGGACCGAAGGTTATCTTCCAAGCTAGGTGACATCTAGGATTTTGCCTTGAATCAAATTCGGAGGAAGTTTTAGTCAACACATGTACACAAGAACAAAGTATAACCTTACCACAAAAGGCATCACAATACAAGAATTTCACAATAAGTCTCAAAATCTATTGGGACAAATGACTTTTGACAAGATATTCCATGTTCTTTTACACACTCTTTTGTGAATCTATCAAGTCAAATGGAGAATGTAGAAGTCATGACAAAAGAATGCTTTAGAAAAAATCATTTCCCCCTATTTCTTTTAATTTGAAAAACTTTTTGCGAATAAAGTTTTTGGTGGGCCCATTTCAAGATAAGCAAAACATCGATTCAATTTAATCTGAAACTTGTCATTTCCTTTAAGAAAGTTACCTCTAAATCTATCATAGGGAAACACCAACCTGGTTCAATATAAAAATAAACAAAAGAAGACAATTTGCTATTTGGGAAAGAACCGTGGTATGAAGAAAACTCTTGGAGTTTATTTACTACTCTACTATTAATAAGGAAACCAAAATTAAAGCACATTCCACAAGGAGGCAAACCCCCAAACATGAACTATCTCTTGTCCTCAAGTAAGATACTCACAAGGTAAGGAATGAATTAGGTTCTAATACACAAGGATTGTAAACAAGATTAATCTAAACTCTAAAACCTAGAAAATAACAAATAGAAGACTCAAAATAAAGAGACTCAACTACAATGCTCATAAAAATTGGTATCACTATATTCTCAAGGCAAGATCTCATTTCAAAATGTTTATCAAAAGGATTTCATTTCTCATTCAAAAGTAGGGTATTTGTCATTAAAAACAAGATTATCAAGCTTCTCAAGTCATTGGCATGGACCTTGAAGGTTTGCCTTGAGATTTGCCACATAACTTGTCTTATTCATTCCTCTCAATTGAATTATAGACTTCATCATTCATTTCAAGTGTGTGATTCCACTCACTATTAGAGAGAATCCCACTCACAATCATGCAATTCATATTAAAGAGGGATTATAAGAGAACTAAAGAGACTCTCACTCTCTCAAAGAAGTTCTAATGTACGCGTATTGAACTATAAGCTTGCCCTTCATGTAGTTTGCCACTAATGTAGAGTTATTAAGCTCGGAATCACTAAGGACTTTCCGGTTATAATGTTGGCTAGGGTTCAGATGAGAATTACATTTGTCTTAAGTGACTAAACCTCCCTAACACTTCTTGTGGTCATTCAAAATACCGCTCACATATTCAAACATTAACTTCACCTTATTTCTCCCTCTCACAACCCAAGTTTCCCTTCAACTTGATCATTCAACATCCTTTTATTACCTTCGCTTGGTAGAACTAATTTCTTCCTTACTTTTCATTTTTCTCATTTTATAGGACATTTGGAAGCAATTTTCATTTTAGGCATATGGTGCTACCTTGCATTGGAATGCATCCCTTTTTATCTCCACACTCTGTACATACACCCCCAAACTTAGACCTTTGCCTATGTTATCATTTCAATCCCCACTAAACTTAGGCTTTTAGACTACATTTCACTTTCAAGCCATTAGAAAGGATCGGTGCAAAAATTGAGGTTCCAAAAAGGATCAAGTTATTTAATAAGGTGCCAAAGAATAGTCACAAGCTCAAATGGTCCTACTAGGATCAATGTTTTAGGGAAGTCAATTTGGGTGAAGTGACTTATTCAAAAAGGGCCAAAGGTCATCTTCCTAGATCGGTGACATCTAGGATTTTGCCTTGAATCACATTCGGGGAAAGTTTTAGTCAACAGATGTACACAAGAACAAAGTATAACCTTACCACACAAGGTATCACAATACAAGAATTTCACAATTAGTCTCAAAATCTATTGGGACAAATGACTTTTGACAAGCTATTCCTTGTTCTTTTACACACTCATTTGTGAATCTATCAAGTCAAATGGAGAATATATAAGTCATGACAAAAGAATGCTTTAGCAAAAACCATTTCCCCCTATTTCTTTTAATTTGAAAAACCTTCTGCGAATAAAGTTTTTGGTGGGCCCATTTTAAGATAAGCAAAACATGGACTCAATTTAATATGAAACTTGGCATTTTTCATTAAGAAAGTCATCGCTCAATCTATCATAGGAAAAATACCAACCCGGTTCAACATAAAAATAAACAAAAGAAAACAATTTGCTACTTGGGAAAGAACTGTGGTATGAAGAAAACCCTTGGAATTTATTTACTACTCTACTATTAACGAGGCAACCATAATTAAACCACATTCCACAAGGAGGCAAACCCCAAAACATTAACTATTGCTTGTCCTCGAGCAAGATACTCACAAGGTAAGGAATGAATTAGGTTCTAAATCACAACGGGTGTACACAAGATTAATCAAAACACTAAAACCTAGAAAATAACAAATAGAAGACTCAAAATAAAGACTAAACTACAATGGTCATCTCAATTGGTATTACCATATTCTCAAGGCAAGAGCTCATATCAAAATGTTTATAAAATCGATTTCATTTCTCATTCAAAAGCAGGGGTTTGTCATTCAAAATAATATTATCAAGCTTCTCAAGTCATTGTCATGGAACTTCAAGGTTTTCCTCGAGATTCTCCACATAACTTATCTCATTCATTCCTCTTAATTAAAGTAGAGAATTCATTATTCATTTTAAGTGTGTCATGCCACTCACAAAAAGAGAGAATCCTACTCACAATCATGCAATTCATATAACAGAGGGATTATACGAGAATCAAAGAGACTCTCATTATCTCAAAGAAGTTTGAGTGTATGCGCATTAAACCATAAACACTCCCTTCATGTAATTGGCCACTAATGTAGAGTTACCAAGCTCAGAATCACCAAGGACTTGAGGATTACAATGTTGTCTAGGGTTAAGGTGAGAATTACATTTGGCTCAAGTTAATAAACCTCCCTAATGCTCCTTGTGATCATTCAAAACACCGCTCCATTTTCAAACATTAACTTCACCATATTTCTCCCTCTCATAACCCAAGTTTCCCTTCAACTTTTATCATTCAACATCCTTTTATTACCTTCACTTAGTAGCACTAATTACTTCCTTACTTTTCCTTTTTCTCATTTTATAAGACATTTTGAAGTAATTTTCATTTTAGGCATATGGTGCTACCTGGCATTGGAATGCATCCCTTTTCATATCCACACTTTGTACATACACCCCCAAACTTAGACCTTTGTCCTATGTTATCATTTCAATCCTCTCCAAACTTAGGATTTTAGCCTATATTTCACTTTAAAGCCATTAGGAAGGATCGGTGCAAAAATTGAGGTTCCAAAAAGGGTCAACTTATTTAACATGGTGCCAAAAAATAGTCACAAGCTCAAAGTTTCCTACTAGGATCAATGGTTAAGGGAAGTCAATTTGGGTGAAGTGACTTATTCAAAAAGGCCTAAAGGTCATCTTCCAAGCTCGGTGATATCTAGGATTTCGCCTTGAAACATATTCGGGGTAAGTTTTAGTCAACACGTGTACACAAGAACAAAGTATAACCTTACCACACAAGGCATCACGACACAAGAATTTCACAATTAGTCTCAAAATAGATTGGGACAAATGACTTTTGACAAGGTATTCCAAGTTCTTTTACACACTCATTTGTAAATCTATCAAGTCAAATGGGGAATGTACAAGTCATGACATAAGAATGCTTTAGCAAAAATCATTTCCCCCTATTTCCTTTAATTTGAAAAACTTTTTGCCAATAAAGTTTTTGGTGGGCCCATTTCAAGACAAGCAAAACATGGATTCAATTTAATTTGAAACTTGGCATTTTTTTTAAGAAACTCATCTCTCAATCTATCATAGAAAAATACCAACCCGGTTCACCACAAAAATAACCAAAAGAAAACAATTTGCTACTTGGGAAAGAACCGTGGTATGAAGAAAACTCTTGGAGTTTATTTACTACTCTACTATTAACAACGCAACCATAATTAAAGCACATTCCACAAAAAGGAAAAATCCCAAACTTGAACTATTGCTTGTCCTCAGGCAAGATACTCACAAGGTAAGGAATGAATTAGGTTATTAATCAAAAATGGTGTACACAAGATTAATCTAAACACTAAAACCTAGAAAATAATAAATAGAGAGGAATCAAAATAAAAAGACTCAACTACAATGGTCATGTCAATTGGTATCACCATATTTTCAAGGCAAGAGCTCATATCAAAATATATATCAAAAGGATTTCATTTCTCATTTAAAAGTAGGGGTTTGTCATGGACCTTCAAGGTTTGCATCGAGATTCGCCACATAACTTGTCTCATTCATTCCTCTCAATTAAAGTAGAGACTTCATTATTCATTTTAAGTATGTGATGCCACTCACTAAAAGAGAGAATACCACTCACAATCATGCAATTCATATTACATAGGGATTATAAGAGAACCAAAGAGACTCTCACTCTCACAAAGAAGTTCGAGTGTATGCGCATTGAACCATAAGATTGCCCTTCAGGTAATTTTTGACTAATGTGGAGTACCAAGCTCAGAATCACTAAGGAACTTGAGGGTTATGATGTTGTCTAGGGTTAAGGTGAGAATTACATTTGATTCAAGTGACTAAACCTCCCTAACGCTCCTTATGATCATTCAAAGCACCGCTCACATTTTCAAACATTAACTTCACCTTATTTCTCCCTCTCACAACCAAAGTTTCCCTTCAACTTGATCATTCAACATCCTTTTATTACCTTCACTTGATAGCACTATTGTGTTCCTTACTTTTCATTTTTCTCATTTTATTGGACATTTGGAAGAAATTTTCATTTTAGGCATATGGTGCTACCTTGCATTGGAGTGCATCCCTTTTCATTTCCACACTTTGTACATACACCCATAAACTTAGATCTTTTCCTATGTTATCATTTCATCCACCCCAAACTTAGGCTTTTAGCCTATATTTCACTTTCAAACCATTAGAAAAGATCGGTGCAAAAATTGAGATTCCAAAAAGGGTCAAGTTATTTAACAAGGTTCCATAAAATAGTCACAAGCTCAAAGGGTCCTACTAGGATCAATGTTTAAGGGAAGACAATTTGGGTGAAGTGACTTATTCAAAAATGGCCAAAGGTCATCTTCCAAGCTAGGTGACATCTAGGAAATACCAATTTGGGGGGGGGGGGGGTCCTACTATTTTTATTTTATTCATTTATTTTCTTATAATAATTTTCCAATAGTGGAATTAATCTGATTATTTTTTTATTCATTTATTTTCTTATAATAATTTTCCAATAGTGGAATTAATCTGATTATTTCTGTTACATTTTCCAGAATATATTCTAGATATTCTATATCTCGAGTTCTTTGATACATTTCTATATTTTCTTTTATCAAGTTTCCTAGCAAGGTTATGTCTACATTAGTTTCGTACCAGTATTGTAAGTATTCGTAATTTATCATTAATCTGAATCTAGTTCTAATTCTTTAATATTAAATTTTTCCAATTCTGAGTCTACTTCATGCAATTCTATTTCGTACCATTCTTGATTCATTAGTTCTCAATCTTCATCATTGAATATTTTTTCCCATACCAATTTTCTTAGTTCTATAATTTCTATATCTTTGAGCACATATAAGATTAATACCTTATAATCATAAATCATTTTATCATACAAATAGGTGGTCATGATAATATTGTCCATATTCATGTTTATGCTTTGCTTTGATTTAATTAATTCCCTCATACCATAGCATAACAATAACATCATATTCGATCATTATAGACTAGATTATTTTAAACCATATTCTCCTGTCACTGTTAACACCGTACTTTCAAAAGTAATTTCTTCCTAAACAGTGCCACTCTGTCTACTACCTTCATGGCTTCCTCGCCTTGGTTTCGACCTCTGGACATTATTTTCAGAAGATTTCCCTTTTTTCCTCATGTTAACAAACTAGAAAATATGATTCAAATAATTCTAGTAGATAATAACGAATATAAACTAATTTAATCATGCTATGATACTTAGGAATTAGTAAATATAGCTATGTATAATTATAAATGGATATACCTTGCCAGTATCTTCTTGCTCCATATTGCTAGAAAAAAATTTATCTTATTGAGAGAATATTTTTTTTTTGTTTACAAAGAAGGCTTGCTTTCCGTGTAGAAAGTCTTGCCTTTATCTGCCTTAACTGCTATCTATTTATAAGAGGATTCCTGTACGTCCTTTTCCTCTTTTTCCTAGTCCACTATTCCACTATCCTAACTTTACTTTACACATGTTTTTATACTATTATATCTTTCTTTAGTGGCCAACCGGCCTACTATTCCTACTTTACAACTCTACAAGTTTCCAAAATAATTACTTTACAGCTTTACAAACTTCCAAAAAAAACTTTACATGTTTTTTCACTATCTTTTGCTTTTTATCTCTTTGGAATCTTCGTACTATCTTCTCTTTTTACTCCAGCTGTACGTCTGGGATTACATTGTCTTCACCTTGGCACCTGGAACATTGATGATCTGGGTACTTGTGGTTGATTGTTTTGCAATATCTCGTCATCATGTATGCTGATATGAATTTTTTTCTAATTGCTCTTGTTGTAGGTTGTTGTTCTGGGTTTAATAGGCTGAGTGCCCATTGTCTTATCTCTTCCATGTCTGCTGTCCGTTCTTCTCTGCAATTTGAGTAGATCATTGTTTGTTCCCGCGCATAATAGCTCCAAATTGGATTTTTATTTAGATAATTTGATGATAATTCGTTTAGAATTGTAGCTAGTCCAATGATTCTTTTTCCGGCGTAGAATTCTGGTATCTCAACTTTGGGTATTTCCTCTTGTACTTCTATCTTATCTGGGATAATCATCTCCCTAGTTAGTCCTATCTTTATAACTTGGATAACTGGTTTAATCTCGTCATATAGTATTTCGGCTGGTGCTGAGTAAGCTCTTATGTAAAACAATGTTCCTTTAGTTATTCTTTTGTATTGCATAAAAGCTTTATATAACTCTGATAATGTAGCTATTTCTTCTCCTGTTTGTGTATATACTGTATTTAATAATCCATAATTGTAGAAGGTTGCTACTAGATTTGCATTTGTCTTTGGCAGGGCAATTAGCTTGTTATATCCTTGTAAACTCTGGGTAATATAATCTTCTGTTGGATTGGTAGTAGTTTTGGATCTCGGGTTTTTATTTAGAAAGGTTTGTAGTTTGTGGATATTTTCTATGTATGCTCTGGTTATGTGGTTGTATGTCTTTTTATCTTGGTTCAGGCTGTCTCTATATGTGTTTACTTGTGGTGGTGTAAATGGGGTTTTTTGGGATTTTGGTATATATGGTGTTTCAAATAGTTTATTCAAGTTTGTATTGACATATCTTTTTTCTTCTTTTGTAGATGATGTGCTACTTGAGGTGCTACCTGCAGCTGCATGAAGTAAATAATTGTTATGGGTTTTTTGGTGTTTCCCATCGTCACCTTGTATCTCTGGAAGTTTTGTGTCTTCCGATTGACATAGCTCCGCATTTTTACAGTCATGCTGCTGACTAGTTTTGATTAGTTGTATCTCTTTATTTATGTTATCGACTTCTCTACAAAGAGTAGTCATAACTTTGAGTAGATCTTCCATAGTAGTTTCCTTAGTTTGAGTAGCTTTGTCTTGATATGTAATCTGCAATTTATTTTTGTCAGTACATATCACCTCGATTGTAAATGTGAAGTTTAATATATTTTATACGAGTCTCCGTATTTCTTTGGTTGTAACTGAGTCTTGTACTTTCCTCGTTAGCCACCATTTCACCTGCGTATTATCTGTTCTAATAATAAACTTATTATATACAATATATGGTTCAAAAGCTAATAAACATTTATATATTGAGTATAATTCTTTTCTATTTATTTCCCATTTTATTTCGGGATTTGTAAATGTGCCTGAATAATACCTGCAATGATGTTCTATTTTTTCTTTATCATACCTGTATTTTAGTACTCCTCCATAGCTTATTTCACTAGCATCGGATTCTACTATATAGGTGAATTTGTTATTTTCGTCTGGGAAGCATAATTTTGGTAAATTCTTACATAGTGATTTTATTTTTCTTATTTGTTCTTGGTCTTTATCATCAAAATGATATTCTACATCTTTCTTTAATTTCTTATGTAATGGTTTTAGACTTTCTGCTAATTTTGGTATATATTCTCTTACTTGATTTACTAATCCTAAAAACGACTGTAGTTTCTTTTTTGTATCTATCTGTTCATCAGAATTTATTATTTTTTGTACTATGTGTGGCTGCATTTTTATACCATTTTTATCTATTTCTATTCCTAAGAATTCTATTTGATTTTTTATTATTTCAGCTTTTTTCTTACTCAAACTAATTCCTGAATACGTAACAATATGTATAAATTTTTCTAGTAATTTTATATGTTCATCTTGTGTTCTTGAATACAAGAGTATATCATCTATATATACTATGCAATTTTCTAATTGGTTGAAGTAATTATCCATGAAATGCTGGTATCTTCCTGGTGCATTTTTATATCCAAAAGGTAATACGTTCCATTCATAAAATCCTTGGGGTACTGCAAATGCTGTTAGTTTTTTAGATTCTTCTTCTAGCTTAAGGTGGTAAAAGCCTGATTTGCAATCAAATTTACTAAAATAATTATATCCTTGGACTTGTCTTATTTTTAATATCTTATTTGGTATTGGATAATTGTATGTTTTAGTTTTGGCATTTAAGTTTCTATAATCAATAACCATCCTACTTTTTCCTCTTTTTTGTTCCCTATGTTTATTTACTATAAATGCTGGGCTAGTATGTTTGCTATTACTTTCTTGTATATATTTATTTTCTAATAATTCTTCTATGTGCATTTTGAATTCTTTAAGATCATCAAAATTGTATTTGAGAGGTTTTTGGGTAATTATACTATTTTCATCAATTAATTATATTTTTACTTTGGTTTTATGTTTTTCCATCCTTTTAAGGGATTTTCACTATATAATGGTTCTAATCGATCTTGAATGATTTTTAGTTTATCTATAGCAAATATAATTAATTATATTTTATGCTCATTTGTTTTTATATTTTCTAATATCTGGGTAATTTTCTCACTTCCTTTTATCCATGGGGTAGGTTTTCTATTTTTATTATATACTCTTTTAGCTCCTACTTTGTGTTTACATGGTGTAGTAAACCACCAGTGCGTTTTTGTTATTATATGTGGATATAGTTTTTCTAGAAACGGCATTCCTAAAAGTATATCTTTGTTTGTGAATTCATAGCTATATATTTCTTCTATGGTTAATATCTTATCCCATATTTGTAGTTTTATGTTTTTTGCTTTATGATTTATCATGCTCCCTTCATTATTAAATCCTGTTACTACTATCGGTGTGGTTAATTTTTCCCATTTTTCATCTGGTAGACAATTATGTTTACACATATTAGCTTCTGCTCCTGTATCTATCATCGGGGTATAGTATCTATTGTAGTAATTTTCTACTATTATTTTGGCAAGTATATAAATTTTCATTTTTATTTCATATTGTTCGTTTTATTATGACTTTTTTATTTTTATATGTAACAGTTAACTGGGTGTTTTCTAAATTATACGGTTTCATGCCTTCTAACCATTTTATTCCTAATATGATATTTTTATCTCCATGATATATTTTAAAATTTATTACCATTGGTATCCCGCCAATGATTAATTCTTTTTCTACTGTTTCTCTTAATGCTGTAAATTCTTTTGGTAATTCTGGCTGTTCTGTAGAATTTATTTCTTCTTCTGTTACCAATTCTCTTGTTATATAATTTTCTTCCTGACATGTATTTATTGTTATAATAAATTTTCTTTGTTCTAATATTCCAGTTATATAATAGTGATATAGCTCTATTTCTTTTATTTTTACTGAATTTCCTGATGATTGAGGTGTTTCACTATGACTTTTTCTTTTAGATGTGCTTATCCTGTCGCTTACTATTTCTAGATCTTCTTCTATGTAAATTTCCTTATAGCTATAATCATTATTATCTATTACTGTAACAATTTGTTCAAATGGATTCTCTATTTTTATCCTATTAATTTTGTTTTTTGTTGTTAAGACATATAAATTTTTACATCTTGCTGTAAATATTTTACTACCTGGGGCTAGTTCGATTCCTGTCATTTTCCAATATAGTACTAATGATTTATCTATATTCCTGTCATTTATTGCTACTGAATAGTTGGCGCTTATTATGAATTTAAATTTTTGGTATATTAGATTTCCTTTTACTGCACTTATTATACTTTTTCCTATAGGTTCAATTATTCTGTCATCTGCTAAATATATTTCTATAGGTGTATCTATACCTTCTCTAAAACATGCTTTTATTAATATTTCTGTTCCTCTTAGATGTACATATTTTATTGGTTCTTTAGCCTGTATTGCTTGTATTTCTTTATTTATTATTCTCTTATTTATTATAGGTATTTTTGCTTTTCCTTTGGTATATTTACAATCTATTATATGTTCTTTCTGACTTACCACATAATATTCTTCTTTCTGTCATTTAAATATATTTTTTAGCATTGGTATTTTGAATATTTTTTCTACACTTAAATCTAATTCTTTTCCTTTTATCTGTTCAAATATATTTACATCAAATATAACTTTCTGTTCTGCGGATTCTTCATTTATATGTTCTTCTTTATCTATTATCTGTACGTCTTTTTCAGACATTATCATCTAATTCTTCTTTTTCTAATTCTTCATTCAATTCATTTTCAGATAATTCATATATGCTATCGTCACTGTCTAGTTCATAATCTAGATATTCTAATTGCATATATTCTTCATTATTTATTATTATTTCTGCTATTTGCTTTTTCTTAGGATTTTTAGGTAGTTTACAATCTCTAGCTAAATGTCCTAATTTCCCACAATTAGAGCATGTACATTCAGTTATTTTCTTTTTTGGTTTAAAAGGTCTTTTATTGTTAAATTTTTTTAAATAATACCTTCGTCTAGGCCTTTTGTATTTATATTGGGATTTATATCTTTTGAATTTTCCTCGTTTTCTATTCTTTTTATAGTAATTATCTTTACATCCAAATTGGGGTGCTACTTTATCCTTACAGCATGATAGATTTTTTATTATGGATTTTTCCATTTTCATTTCTTCTCTATATTTCTCACATATATCTGAATACCATTTTTGTAAAAATCTTATTCTTGCTCCTAGAGTATCTTGTAAGCCTGCTTCATTCCAATCTTTTATTATTTTTGAACTAAATGGTTCTGGTAATTTTGTAAAATATAATTTCCTTACTTCTTTTGCTTCTTCTGGCGTATATGTTCCTCTGTAATAATATTCTCTAAATACACTTGTATATTCATCTATGTAACACATATTACATATTGCTAATTTTAACATTAAATTTCTGTTTAATTGTTTATCTTTATTTTGTTCTTCTGTTTCTGTGGTTGTGCTGCTAAATTCATTTCATATTGCCATTTCATATTTATTTAGAATATCCATAGCTGTAGTTGCTGTTTTACCGTCTATAGTTTTACTACTTCTTAATGTGTTTATATTTTCTTCTGATAAGTTATGTAACCATAATTTTACTGTTCCTAAGAATGTTCGTTCTATATATACTGGTACTTCTGTCAGACTTATTTTATTGTCTATTAGCTGTTTTGCTATATATCATATCCATAGTTGAATTGCTTTATTTATGTCCGTTACACAATCTAAATCTAAGAAATTATTATTCTGGTTGGTTGGTTTTGGAGTCCATTTTTTATTTAATCTTTTATCCCATATACTGTCTTGCCTATCAGATTGCTCATAATTAACTGTATAGTATGTCAGATTTAATATTTTTGGGTTTTTAACTCCTGATGTACTAGCTTCTTGTTCTTTTTCTTTTTCAACATCTCCTGCATTTATTTCAATATTTTCGTCTATGCTTGCTACATTTGCTATCATTTCTGTATAGGTTTCACTTATTTTCGAACTCTGTTCTGTCTGATTATCGTTTACCTCATTTATACCTAATTCTTCTTCTTCGATTGGTTCTTCTATTTGTAGTTTTTCTTTAAATTTTTCTATTTCAGTTTTTAATTTTGCTTCAATTTCCTTTTCTTTTTGTTTTACCGCATATAATTCTTTTAACTTAGCTAATTCCTTTTCTAGGGCTATTATCCTGTCATTTTTTACTTCTTCTATTTGTTGTATTTCTTGTTTTGCCTGTTGTTTAATGATAGTTATTTCATTTTTTGGTCTATTTCTTCATTTTCTCTAGCAAGTCTTACCATTGCCGTTAAGCTATCTTCTAGTCTTAAGGATTCTTTTTCTAACATTAGGCTTAAATTATCTCCTATTTTCTTATATCGTCTTCCTAGATTTGAAAGTATGATCTTTATTTTTAATCCTTCGTGATTTTCATATGTTTTTTCGTCTATAGCAAATTCTTCTTTGTTCATTTATAAGTTATGTTGTAATTTATATTCCAAGCTGTCTATTTGTAGTTGTAGGTAAAATATAGTTTTTCTTTGTGCTATGATAGATTCTTTACAAGTTCCTGTAAATATATTATTATTGAGTTTATGTTGCCTATGTCTCAATTCTTGTCTTTTTACTATGATTATTTTATTAAGCTTTTGTCTGTGTTCGTTATCGTTATCAGTCATTGTTTCTTTAAGTATTTAATATATTTATATTCTATTTTAGATATGGTATCTATTAATTTATTTAATTTATCGTTATCATTTTTTGTAATACTAAGTTGTTTATATTCCGGATATAGATTCTTTAATTTTCTTTTCAATTTTCTTATCTTCTTTCTAGTATGTTTCAAATCATTCATAGCTCTGATACCAATTTGGGGGGGGGGGGTCCTACTATTTTTCTTTTATTCATTTATGGTTTCTTTATAATAATTTTCCAATAGTGGATTAATCTGATTATTTTTTTATTCATTTATTTTCTTAATAATAAT